>JAPFBL010000899.1:0-57821 GCA_026182355.1 Hermatobates lingyangjiaoensis | reverse complement strand
TATATATATATATATATATATATGCTTTTAAAAACTGGATGTCTGTTTCCACTTGATTTAATTTAATTAAATCAAGTGGAAACAGACATCCAGTTTTTAAAAGCATGTATTGAAGAAGGACTGCTCCCAACTTTTACAAATATATATATATATATATATATATATATATGATCAAACCACAATAAGAAATGGGAAAAACAAGACTAAGATCTTTCAACCGTAACAAGCGGTCTTCGTCAGAGTCAAAAACCCAATGAACGACATGAAATCGTTCAGTTGGGTTTTTGACTCTGACGAAGACCGCTTGTTACGGTTGAAAGATCTTAGTCTTGTTTTCCCATTTCTTATTGTGGTTTGATCATTGATTGTTGTTTCACGTGTTTATGTGAAATCTTTATATATATATATTGATAAAAGTATCGACCGTGGAATAGAAACAAAACTATAGCTTATCGGGACTCGTTAATTATGCATAACTAGTGCTTATGGCATACGTCATACAATTATGCATCACCAGTGCCAATAACGTATATATACGTCATATAATTATGCATAACTTGTGCTTATGACATACGTCATACAATTATGCATCACCAGTGCCAATAACGTATATATACGTCATATAATTATGCATAACTTGTGCTTATAACATACGTCATACAATTATGCATCACCAGTGCCAATAACGTATATATACGTCATATAATTATGCATATCTTGTGCTTATGACATACGTCATACAATTATGCATCACCAGTGCCAATAACGTATATATACGTTATATAATTATGCATAACTTGTGCTTATGACATCCGTCATACAATTATGCATCACCAGTGCCAATAACATATATATATACGTCATATAATTATGCATAACTTGTGCTTATGACATACGTCATACAATTATGCATCACCAGTGCCAATAACGTATATATACGTCATATAATTATGCATAACTTGTGCTTATGACATACGTCATACAATTATGCATCACCAGTGCCAATAACGTATATATATACGTCATATAATTATGAATAACTAGTGCTTATGACATACGTCATACAATTATGCATCACCAGTGATAATAACGTATATATACGTTATATAATTATGCATAACTTGTGCTTATGACATCCGTCATACAATTATGCATCACCAGTGCCAATAACATATATATATACGTCATATAATTATGCATAACTTGTGCTTATGACATACGTCATACAATTATGCATCACCAGTGCCAATAACGTATATATACGTCATATAATTATGCATAACTTGTGCTTATGACATACGTCATACAATTATGCATCACCAGTGCCAATAACGTATATATACGTCATATAATTATGCATAACTTGTGCTTATGACATACGTCATACAATTATGTATCACCAGTGATAATAACGTATATATACGTTATATAATTATGCATAACTAGTGCTTATGACGTATCCTAATTATGACGTATACGTCATCACCAGTCCTAATGACGTATATATATACATTATATAATTAAGCATCACCAGTGCTAATGACGTATATATACGTCATAGTTTGTTTGTTTTTTTTTTGGTATTGCATTAGAAATTTCATCTCAGTGAATGATACTTGGTTTCCAACAATATTTTGCCTGGGTTGAAAGTCTATTTAGGTAATTCTTATTACCGCTAAGAACGTCACTCGGGCTACCTGCGGCATTGTGTTATGACCACGCCAGGTCCTAATCCGACCCTTGGCTCCTTCCTTTATGAAGACCGTGGCAGACAGTCTGCTTTAATGTTAACACATTACATTAAAGTAAACATAAAAAGCTTTCACATAAACACGTGAAATAACAATCAATGATTAAACCACAATAAGAAATGGGAAAACAAGACTAAGATCTTTCAACCGTAACAAGTGGTCTTCGTCAGAGTCAAAAACCCAACTGAACACTGAATCTTAGTCTTGTTTTCCCATTTCTTATTGTGGTTTGATCATTAAAGTAAGCATGTAACATTACATTTGTCTGTAAATGATTACAAACCCTTTGATCACATGTACTCTGCTCCTCCGAATTTATTCTCGTTTTACTTGTCTTTTGACCTCGGCTTTCGATTTTGATTTTCCTTTTGCATTACGTTCTGCACTGTTCTTTGTGATTCGGTTTTACTTAGCTTGTTTCTGGATTTTTCTTTTATTCTCTTCCCGAATTCACCGATTCAAAGCGAAAAAAGAAGGATTATTAAGAAAAATATGGTTAAAAATACCTGTGTTGGAAATTTTCAGTTATTTTAAAAGTATATAAGTTATAAAATTAAATATATTTATAATTAAAAGAAACGGTCCAGCAGACTTTTTTAAATAAAAGTAAATTCAAAACGAAGGAAACACACAGAAAACACAGACATAACTCACATCGATATTTCGACCATCGTCGTCATCAGGAGGTGTGAAGAGCGAAGAGTCCCGCAGGAAGGCAGGGAAGACCCTTCGCTCTTCACACCTCCTGATGACGACGATGGTCGAAATATCGATGTGAGTTATGTCTGTGTCTTTCTGTGTGTTTCCTTCATTTTGAATTTAAATATATTTATACACACATATATTTATGTGTGTATATATTAATTTGAGCATATTACATATTATATATATATATATATATTTATTTAATGTTTTCCTTATCTCGACCACATATGTATATTTAACACTATTTTTCTTTTTTATCGAGGTTTGGTCTAACTTCAATAATACAACACCTTTAAGCCGACGTTTCGTCCATAATTGTAGACATCTTCAGGGCTTGTTATTTTTATATTACGAGGAAATAACTACATAACGGTTTGTGTTCAAATCAGCTAGTGTGCCCTAGTGACAGTTTAGGGCAGTAACTGTAACTAGTAACTGACTAGTACCCCACAAGTGCACCTGAGGACCCGAAGAAGACCATCCCAAAGAAGGGAGAAAGGAAGTTACTTTCTCCCGAAACATAGGCAGCCTGAATGGACATTATCAATGATGGTTTGTGCAGATTCTGCAAAGAGGAAGAAACACCGTTGCACCTGCTGATAACTTGTAAGGCAACTTTGCTGCAGAGAAGCAGGTGCTTCGGGACACTCAACAAACCATAGAAAAACGTTTACTGCTGGAACCAGCAAAAGTGCTGAACTTCTTGGAGGCGTTGAAGCTAACTGCTCCCGTACTTTAGTACAGAACAGGGGAAGTACAATAGTTTTCTTTTAAGACGCAGTGCTATAGTCACCCTCAAATAATAAAAATAAAATAAATAAATAATGTTATGGCCGGAAGCCTGAAAGGTTCATGGTAATTAACCAAAACAGGCATTACGTTCTCAATGAGGGACGACTTACTCAGACCAAGTCATTGTAAATGGTAATAACTCAATGTCAAGACTGTAAAGCAGGCATGGGCAACCTTTTGTGACCTGAGGGCCGCATTATATTATTTCCAAGTGACCGCGGGCCGCATGGTAATTTCTGTGGTATTTCGATATATACAGTTTATATGTATAATGTAATTTAATAAATATGTAGAAATACATACTGTGCGCTGTATTAATGTGTCATTATGAACAAAATGACATATTAATGAGATATGAACAAAATTATTGTTCATATCTCATTATTTCCTTATGATAAACAATGGTTACAAACAATCTCCAAAAGATTAGTACATCATATATAAAAAAACTGAAAATTTGTTGCTATAGAGCTCGCTCTCTCTCTCTCTCTCTCTCTCATCCCCTCGATCTCTCACCCCTCTCTCTCTCCCTCTATTTCTCTCTCTCTCTCATCCCCCCTCTCTCTTTCTCTCCCCCTATCTCTCTCTCCCCCATCTCTCTCCCACCCCTCTCTCTCCCCCATCTCTCTCCCACCCCCTCTCTCTCCCCCCTCACTCTCTCTCCCCTCTCCACTCTCACTCTCTCTCTCGCTCTCTCTCTCTCTCTCTCTCTCTCTCCATCTCTCTCCCACCCCTCTCTCTCCCCCCCTCACTCTCTCCCCTCTCCCTCTCTCTCTCTCGCTCTCTCTCTCCCCCTCTTTCTCTCTCTCCCTCTCTCCCCACCCCTCTCTCTCCCCCCTCACTCTCTCCCCTCTCCACTCTCACTCTCTCTCTCGCTCTCTCTCTCTCCTCTCTCTCTCTCTCCATCTCTCTCCCACCCCTCTCTCTCCCCCCCTCACTCTCTCCTCCTCTCCCTCTCTCTCTCTCCCCCCTCTTTCTCCTCTCTCTCCCTCTCTCTCCCCCCTCTCTCTCTCTCACCGTCTCTCTCTCTCTCTCACTCTCTCTCTCCCCCTCCCTCCCTCCCCCCTCTCTCTCCGTCTCTCTCCCTCTCCCCTCCCCCCTCCCCCCCCTCTCTCTCTCTCTCCCTCCCCCTCTCCTCTGTCTCTCTCCCTCTCCATCCCCTCTCTCTCCTCCCCTCTCTCTCCCTCCCCCTCTCCTCTCTCCCCCCCCCCTCTCTCTCCCTCCCCCGCTCTCTCCCTCCCCCCCCCCTCTCTCTCTCTCTCCCTCTCTCTCTCTCTCTCTCTCTCTCTCTCTCACACTCTATGTTGTAATTTCCTTCCAAAAGTCACAGTGAGCTTTTTTCAATAACCAAAAGCCAAATTTTAATATTTGTTGTTCGTGGGCCGCACAAAAACACGTGAAGGCCGCATGTGGCCCGCGGGCCGCAGGTTGCCCTTGCCTGCTGTAAACCACCCCTCGACCCAAATAAAGACAAGATAAACTATAAAGACATACCACAGTTAGATTCATCAGAGCCGTCATCACAATCCTGTATGTAGTCGCACACCTTGCTGGGTCTGATGCATGTTCCATCACCGCAGACGTGGTCCTTGCCTTGCCGGCACAGTCCTAAGCCAAAAACAATGCTACTCCAATACCTGTGTACTGTACAAAACTAAACAAAACACTTGCAATCGCTTTCAATATGTCAATCCTTCAAACGTCTTCAACACCAAACCAAGTGCTTCCATTAGAAGAGAAACTACAATTTCATATATATATATATATATATAACAGTACAAACTGTTCATGAACTGCTATTGTGTCCAGTTTGGATCGTCTTTCCGTTTATCAAGTGAATATATATATATATATATAAAGATTTCACATAAACACGTGAAACAACAATCAATGATCAAACCACAATAAGAAATGGGAAAACAAGACTAAGATCTTTCAACCGTAACAAGTGGTCTTCGTCAGAGTCAAAAACCCAACTGAGGTTTTGTCCTCAGGTCGAAAACCTCAGTTGGGTTTTTGACTCTGACGAAGACCGCTTGTTACGGTTGAATGATCTTAGTCTTGTTTTCCCATTTCTTATTGTGGTTTGATCATTGATTGTTGTTTCACGTGTTTATGTGAAATCTTTTTATATATATATATATATATATATATATATTCACTTAAAATTCGAAAAAAACGATCCAAACTGGACGAAAAGCTGCTCAGCTGTTATGTTATGAGCTGTTTATATATATATATATGAATAATAACCGAAATAACACTTATTATTTTGCTTTGGAACATTGTTTCCAAATTAGTTTCATTGTGATAAATTATTCCATATATAACTGAGTTGACTGTCGTCCCTCTGTCAATTCACTTCTTCTCCTGAGGACGACCGCCATTACGGTCGAAATATTGAAACGTGAGTCTTTGTTGTGTTTCTGTTTATGTGTCACTGCTTATTTTAATTGTTATATATATATATATATATATTATATATATATATATTTAGTTCAATGTACATAAAGAAACATAGAAAAATTAAAAGTACACACTTACAGTCTCTAATTTTCGGTTGAACCGTCTTCAGTAGAGATAAGAGAGGAAAACCAAGCGTACTGGTTGGGTCTCCAACCGTCTCTATACCAGTACGCTTGGTTTCCCTCTCTTATTTCTCCTGAAGACAGTTTAACCGAAAATTAGAGACTCTAAGTGTGTGCCTTTAATTTCTCTATGTTTCTTTAAGTACATTGAACTGTATTTGTCCATTTCGGATCGTATTTTATCAAACATATATATATATATATATATATATATACTTATATACTTAAATCCGAGTACGAAAATAGATAAATAGTATTTGTATCTCTATAGTTTTCAAAGAGTCAAAGTAGGCAATTGTTTCATACGTCTGGATATATACAAACCTGTATACAAACAACATCTAATTAACATATATTCATATCCTTCCTTTCTAATATATTTAGACAAAAATATATAAATACACGTAATATATCTTTATCTTTCAGGATACCTGTTATATTTGAATAAATTATCAATACAGTACTAAATTGGTTTGAACACTCCCCATTTCAATGAGTGTTTATTCAAAATATATAGGAATTTATCCGGGTCTGCCAGATAAAATTCAATACTGTTTACAACATTGCTGTTAATACTGTACACTAAAGTACTTTTATAGTACAATACAACAAAAAAAAAAAAGAATCAAATCAATAATTGTATAATCTTTCTCAACTTTGATGGAATATTTAATGATTTCTTAGGTTTAGGTCATAGATTAGATAAGAGGTGTCAGGTTTGCGCGTGCGTAACTAAGACAGCGCATGCGTCAACAACAACGCCCAATAACTTTTTAAGTTAATTTACAATCTACAGACTCTGAATTGATAACGAAAACAAAATCAGGCTGTTTTAATTCCTTTCTTAAGTAATTTATAAAACATATTTTAATTTAATAACAGTGTTTTTTTTATTGCTTATTTCAAACTAGATTGTTTTGTAACAGTGGGAGTTTATTATTAAAGTACAGACGACCTGTGACCCCTTTGTGTCACTCAGTGTTACGAAATTATAGCAACAGTTAATAATAATTATTCGCTGAATGTGATTGACAGGAATAACTGTTATTGCTATTTCTTGTTATTAATCCATGAAAACAAAGATTCTTATATGGTCAAACCATTTTATATAGGACTATATTATAAAATAGGACTATATATATTAAAAATATATATATATATAACTCTGTCTCCCACCTCCCTGAATTACGATATATAACCTAATACAACCCCTCCTGAACCTAAATCACTATACCTGACACATCCCCCATCCTCCCCTAGTAACAACTTAAACCTACAGTCCCAGTTGAGAAAGCTTACACTACTATTGATCTCATTCTCTCTGACTCAACTCTTTACTCTACATTAAAAGCAACACCAATCTAAATGACACCAACAAAGTACTTACCCCAATACTCCAAAGCACTTGAGCTTTGATTGTAAACACCTTTTGAAATCAAGTCCTCATTGTACTGATAAAACTAATTAGCTCATCATTATAACATCAGTATATCAACTTAGTGATAAGAACATAACATACATTGATAACAACCCAAATGTCTGTAACCCTCTCGAGTCAGTGTGTTGTCTTCCAACTAACCAAGTATCTACATCGCGTATAGGTTAGGTTGCAGTGGCAGTTCCACAAGGGAACACACTTAGGCCGAGTATTGGCCCTTTGTGATACCACACAATGAAGATTGATTCTACAGTGGGAGTACTAAATTTTGCCTAACTCAAATGTATTTAGAGTAGGGATCTTTAAACGAGTACCTGACATCGTACAGGCTCGGGACCGACGGTTTAACGTCCTTCTCCGAGGGACGACGCGCCCGCATGAATAAATCGAGGGCCAGGTGAGGATAGAACCCGGTCCTATCAGTTCAGAGGCGAGTACGTAACCACTGAGCTAGCCTGGCCCCCACACATCGCGTATAATTAAACCACTCCTTAATATTGATGAAGAAACAAATCGATTAACAAACATTAAACACAATCGATCGATCCTTTCAATACATTCATGGTTTTTGCTTTCCTCTTCTTAAAGTAAAAATCGATTAATGATTATCTAACATAATCGATTTTTATATAATTATATTTTTATATACATTATATTATATTTTTTATATATTTTATATACATAAATATTCAGAAATATCGCCATCTGTTGAAGACTATTGAATTTAATTAATTTTTTTTTTCGTTACCGCAATTTTAGTTAATAGGGTGTTAACAAAAATATATTTATAATATATTAAATATATTCTTATTGGGGAAAGTATTAAGTTTCCACACAAAAAAGTTTAATATAAAAAACTAACTACGCGTTTCGAACACTTGATATTCTTTTCCAGGTTACATCTAAAAAATATATGCGATTATCAGCTTTAAGAATATCGTGGCAAAGATGAGAAGTTAAGAATATCAGATTTAGATGTAACCTGAAGAAGAACTTCAAGTGTTTGAAACGCGTAGTTTAGTTTTTTTATAATAAATATTTTTCGTGTAGAGACTTAATACTTTACCCAATATGAGTAAATACCACACTATAACAGATTCAACATTAATGAATATATTTTTTTAAACAGTTATATATTATTAATAACAATTAAACCAAATTGATTTTCAAAATTTTAACAGTTTTATG
Source organism: Hermatobates lingyangjiaoensis (assembly GCA_026182355.1). Taxonomy (NCBI): domain Eukaryota; kingdom Metazoa; phylum Arthropoda; class Insecta; order Hemiptera; family Hermatobatidae; genus Hermatobates; species Hermatobates lingyangjiaoensis. The sequence continues at coordinate 49,359 of JAPFBL010000899.1, read as the reverse complement.
TGTTTTAAAGCCATATGAATTTGAATTTTGATAAAACTACTATAGTTTATGTTAAAATTCTGCAAATATTTCTTAGAAAAAAATCGATGAATTAATCGACGACTACCAATTATCGAAATTAATCGATTTTGACAGATTTATGCGTGTTGAGTGCTCCTGGATCGATATTTATGTACTTACTTACTGTATTTATATAAAAATCATTATTAATAAATCGATTAATTAATCATTAACTGATAATTATCGATAATTAATCGATTTTGACAGATTTATGCGTGTTGAGGGCTCCTGGATCGATATTTATGTAATCATTTTTCTGTATTTATGGAAAAATCTGTATTAATAAATCGATTAATTAATCATTAACTGATAATTATCGATAATTAATCGATTTTGACAGATTTATGCGTGTTGAGTGCTCCTGGATCGATATTTATGTAGTTACTTACTGTATTTATGGAAAAATCATTATTAATAAATCGATTAATTAATCATTAACTGATAATTATAGATAATTAATCGATTTTGACAGATTTATGTGTTTTGAGATCCCCTGGATCGATATTTATGTAGTTACTTACTGTATCTAAGGTAAAATATTATTAATAATTCGATTAATTAATCGATAACTAATAATTATTGATAAAATTATTAGTCACGAAATTAATAATTAGTCACGTGATAAAATTATTATCTCAAAAATTCAAAAAATACCGTGAAAAATTATTGTTATATAATATGTGAGAGGTTACAGACAATGGATCGGTTACATTTGACAAGTAAGGTTACTGAAGATGGGTTACCTGTACAGTTTTCTTCATCGCTTCCATCATCGCAGTCAATGATTTCATCACAATAATTCTCTTCAGAGATGCAATCGCCATTTCTACAGCGGAACTGTCCTGGGACGCACTTAACATCTTCTACTGTGTCAGAGATAACCAATATATACTACTCACATTTCTTTAAATCTTATCTTTATCAAAAAAAAAAAAAAAAAACGAAACAAACAAAACAAAACAAAACATAATACTAAAACTTAAAAAATAAATCCAATGAAAAAATTAGAAACTATATTTAATCAAATTATTTATTTACGACCCAAATATACCAAAGAAAAACTAGAGATTTCACTAAATTAATCCAGTGAAAACAATTAGAAAGTATATTTCATGAAATTATTTATTTATAACCCAAATATATCAAGATTAAAAAAAAAAACAGAAATTTGAATAATGATTTTAATGAAGATATTAGAGTTAATGGAATTATTTATTTAAGACCAAAAAAAATTAAGTTTAAAAGAAATAGATGTAACGTATAAAATAGACAATTAATGTCCCACTGTTAAAATCAAGAGATTTATTACAGATATTTTTTAATAACCTAAAGTTCTTCTGGTCTAAAATTTAAACCACACTTAACCTTTAGAGCAGTGCTTCTCAAACGGTGCGCCGGGGCGTATTGGTGCGGCCTGGAAGGTAGCCAGGTGCGCCCCAAGATAATAGAAGATTAAGTTTATATAAACAGATTTATATTTTAGTTTTTGTATCATTTTAATTTATTTGAGAAAACACCAAGTATGTGGTTTTCAAGTCTGAGTCAAGTCTCGGCTACTTCATATTTTGAACTGGAAGGTAAATTTCTTTAATCTTTAAGCATCAATGGATAATACTTCATCTGTGCCGTTACTCGGGGATTTAAATGATTTTTTCTAGCCCTCCCTCCCTCACTCTCTCTCTCCTCTCTCTCTCTCTCTCTCTCTCTCTCTTCTCTCTCTCTCTCTCTCTTTCTTTCTTTCTTTCTTTCTGGCCCTTTGTGACACCACACAATAAACATTTCATATTGCAAGTCCTACAATTACCCTAGTTCAACTTTATTTACAATAAAGATCTTTAATTCATACCTGACATCATATAGGCTCGGGGCCGACGGCTTAACATCCTTTCCCCCCCCGTTAATACAAATAGTTTTCAAAACTATAATAATATTTGAAAATTAAAAATAAATTTATTTTTAAATTTTTTCAAAACTAGTTTTTTTTTTAAAAAAAGATTGAAATTTTTTTAATTTGTTTGCATAACCAGTTAATTTAATTTAATAATTTTCTTTTTTATGATTTCAATTATGGGTTGAAAAATCTTTGGTTTTCATTTATGACGAAAATATATGAGCCGTTTATTTTGAAAGTGGCCTAATTCCATTTTCCAAAAAAATTTAGCTAGCTATTTAAATAATTACATTTTTACGTTATCTTTACCTTTTGCAGCAAATTGTACAAAATTTATTTAAAATTACTAAGAATTTTTATAACAAAAATTAGTTGATAAATAAAATGACAATATTTTTAAATTTTGTAAAACGCAAACCCTTAAATATCTCGATTTTAACATAAATGGAATTAGGCCACTTTCAAAATAAGCGGTTCATATATATATGAGTATTGAAACACAAAGTCAGATTGTACGTTTGCCAAAGTTAAATTGTACGTTTGCTAAAGATAATTTGTACGTTTGCCAAAGTTAAATTGTACATTTGCCAAAGTTAAATTGTACGTTTGCCAAAGTTAAATTGTACGTTTGCTAAAGATAAATTGTACATTTGCCAAAGTTAAATTGTACGTTTGCTAAAGATAAATGGTACGTTTGCCAAAGTTAAATTGTACGTTTACCAAAGTTAAATTGGCAAAGTGATTGAAAAAGATAGTTCATGATTGGGGCAAATGAGAATAATTGTAATATGGGAGACTGAAATGGGTGGTAAAGACAGTAGTTGGTTTAAAAAAAAAAAAAAAATAGATTTCATATGAGAGTAAAGATCATTTAGAAATACTTTTAGTATAGATTTTTAGTGTTTTATAATGGAGTTTTACTCTCTAGTATTAGGTGCGAGGGTAGCTCAGTGGATTGTGTGCTCCTCTTTGAACTGGGAGGTAAGGGGGTTTAAAATTAAGTCGAGGGGACGATCGGATACACTCCATTGAGAACTTTTTGTCAGTACAGGTGACGATTAGTCAACGAGAGATTTGTAATCTCTCTTATGAGTCGTTTCTTTTGTCTATGATTGATAAAAATGACGCCCCGAAGGAGTTTTGATCAATTAATTACGCACGCCCTGGTCCCAGAGTAACAGGCACTTCCTTCTTCGGAATGGGACGACTGAGTTCTTACAGGAGACCTTGTAATCTCTCTTATAAGTTGTTTCTTTTGTCTATGATTGCTAACAATGATGTTCCGAAGGAGTTTTGATCAACTAATTACGTAAGCCCTGGTCCCGGAGTAACAGGCACTTTCTTCTTCGGAATGGGACGACTGAGTTCTTACAGGAGACCTTGTAATCTCTCTTATAAGTTGTTTCTTTTGTCTATGATTGCTAACAATGATGTTCCGAAGGAGTTTTGATCAACTAATTACGTAAGCCCTGGTCCCGGAGTAACAGGCACTTCCTTCTTCGGAATGGGACGACTGAGTTCTTACGGGAGACCTTGTAATCTCTCTTATGAGTTGTTTCTTTTGTCTATGATTGCTAACAATGATGTTCCGAAGGAGTTTTGATCAACTAATTACGTAAGCCCTGGTCCCGGAGTAACAGGCACTTCCCTCTTCGGAAGGGGACGACCGAGTTCCCATTTAACACTTTAGGTAGTCCTAAAGCAGTAAGGCAGTGTAGAAAACCTACTCTTGAATATTACGTAACTCAAGTGTATTTAAAGTACATGGCTTTAACCTGTACAAGACATCGTATCAGAACTAACATCTGAACACCTTCTCCGAGGGACGACGTGCACACATTTTTTTCCACCTACCGCATGAATAAACCGAGGGCTTGAGTGAGATATTGAACCTGGGATCTATCAGTACTAAAGACAGCACGCAAGCCACTGAGCTACCCTGGCACTTACGAAATCCTTACATTTCATCTGTTATGTTTTATTTTTGAGTCAATTTCTAGATACCAGTTCACAGGATTTTAATTAAAATCATTGAATTCAGTCAGCATTAGAGAATTACTGTATCTGTAATTACTCAAGGTTATTCTGTAATTACAGAATTACAATATTCTGTAATTGCATATAGTTAGTCTGTAATTACAAAATTACAATATTCTGTAATTACTTATAGTTATTATGTAAATACAGAATTACAATATTCTGTAATTGCATATAGTTAGTCTGTAATTACAAAATTACAATATTCTGTAATTACTCATAGTTATTATGTCATTACAGAATTACAATATTCTGTAATTGCATATAGTTAGTCTGTAATTACAAAATTACAATATTCTGTAATTACTTATAGTTATTATGTAATTACAGAATTACAATATTCTGTAATTGCATATAGTTAGTCTGTAATTACAAAATTACAATACTCTGTAATTACTTATAGTTATTATGTAATTACAGAATTACAATATTCTGTAATTGCATATAGTTAGTCTGTAATTACAAAATTACAATATTCTGTAATTACTTATAGTTATTATATAATTACAGAATTACAATATTCTGTAATTGCATATAGTTAGTCTGTAATTACAAAATTACAATATTCTGTAATTACTTATAGTTATTATGTAATTACAGAATTACAATATTCTGTAATTGCATATAGTTAGTCTGTAATTACAAAATTACAATATTCTGTAATTACTTATAGTTATTATGTAATTACAGAATTACAATATTCTGTAATTGCATGTAGTTAGTCTGTAATTACAAAATTACAATATTCTGTAATTACTCATAGTTATTCAGTAATTACAGAATTACAATATTCTGTAATTACTCAAGGTTATTCTGTAATTACTTATAGTTTTTCTGTAATAACAGAATTACACTCATCTATAATTACTTGCAATAATTCTGTAATGGCTTTCAGTAATTCTGTAATGCCACTGTATAACAAACTATTATTAACAGGGATGGGATTCACTGGGATTCAGCCGGTTCGTGCGAACCGGTGCTTAAAATATTATGAGTTCGGCGAACCGGTTGTTAAAGTTACGTAAACCTCTATTCAGACCTGTATTAATTAGCCCACTATCAAACTCCACAAGTGTCGCCTGACTTACGTAACTTGTGCATGTATGACAATGTAATTTGCGCATGTATATATAACTAACGTAATAATAAATAATATATAATGTAATAATAATATGTAATAATATATAATATAGCTGCAAACTTTGTAGAGGCGGTTCTCCATCATAAGAAGAACGAAAGTGGTGTGAGGCAAGGGCAATGATAATTCATAGGTGAACGAATGGGGACAAGAAGGTGAATCCTATTCAGGAGGACTGAGGCACCGGCACGAAGTAATGTGCAAACGGTTTCCCTGTCGGGTATTGCCAGGAAATAGCATGTGGTTTTTTTAGTGGGTCGGGACTCCCAACCCCATATACCCTGAGCAAGACGTCTTGCTAAGGGATCTAATGAACACATTTTTCCACATCCTACGACGAAAAAAAAAAAAAATATAAAACAAAACAATTTTGTTTCCGAACTCATAATATTTTAAGCACCGGTTCGCACGAACCGGTTCGTAAAAAAATTTTGAATCCTACCACTGATCAAAACCTACAATAGTATCATTATATATTGATAGAATGCCCCTTTAAAGTTAAATATAAATACAAAAATAACTATTTCTTTTTGCAATAATAAGACAATGTTGTTATTGCTAAATAGTCATTCTGCAATAACAAATGACTAAACAGTAAACGATAAACACACATAAGAAATTAATCAAACAAAAACAATAGGATTTTCCCATGAAAGACAAGTGTCGACGCCTAGCGGCCTATATTGAAAGTACTGCATGTCTTTTAATGAGATTTATATACGCTTTTATTGTTATTTACTGTCCAACAACATTATATTATGAGTTTTTCTTTGTATTTATATTGCAGTAATATAATTTCATGTGATTATAATTATTTTCTAGTGATATTACAATACCAGTCTTTGTAGCAAACAAACGTAATTTTGAATATCTGACGTAAATATTATCAAGATATTGTTTTCTTCACTACAATTACTAATAAACACTTTTTTTCTTCTTCTCAGAATTTTGGTTAGGGTTAATATATGGAATCACCTTTTCACCAACGTTTCATCTTTATTTTAAGACATCCTCAGGGCTATAAATTACTCAAGACTAGCTTCTATTACTGAACTAACACGGTTTTTGTGTTCGTTTGTTGTGTTTATTGTGTTAAACTAATACCAAGATAACGGTTTTGCTGGTTCGGTATACCGAACTAACACGTTTTTGTGTTGGTTTTTGTGTTTATTGTGTTAAACCAGTGGTTCTCAAACTGGGGTCCGCGGTCCCCTAGGGGTCCGCGAAGGGGTTGAAGGGGGACCGCGAAGAGGCCATTCAGTACTTGAAATGGTCGACTAGCCCATTTGGGATTGTTACAGTCATAATGACATCGTTGTTGTTGGGAAAGGATATCAAAGCGTTGCATCTCAAATTACACCTTTTTCCGTTTGAAGTTTCTGGATAGGGAGGGAGAGTCAAAGAAGTGTTTTGTTTGTGAATTATTACAAGAAAGCTTACGCGATTCTACTCGAGTTGTATTGATTGGAGGTGAGGTGATTATATGTGAATTGTTTTCCGTGAATTGTCAATTAGTGATTTTTGGATCCAAATGGTACAGTCCTATCCTGAAGTTGCAAAGCTGGCTCTAAAGGTGCTGATTCCATTCGCTACCACCTATGAATGTGAGACAGCATTTTCTGCATTACTTGCCATCAAAGCAAAATCCCGAAACAAGTTAGAAGCCATAAATGATATGAGAGTTGCACTTGCCAAAACTAAGCCAAATATAGAAGAACTGGTTGAGGCAAAGTAAATGCACCCATCACATTGAATGAAGTTTTAATATATTTCAATGTTGCTATTTTCTGATTGAATAATTGATTAAATAAAATTTTTTTTTGTTTTAATAGAAATCTGTTGCAATTTTTTGAAAACATATTTTTGTATTTGAATAAACGTTTGTTTCCCCAAAATGTTTTGTTCCAGTAACCTATATGTTAACTGGTTGTTATAAAAGGGTCCGTGAGCCATCTAAAATATCATAAAGAGACCGCCATGCAAAAAATCTCAAAATAGTTTAAGAACCACTGTGTTAAACTAATACCGAGTTAACGATTTTGTTAGTTCAATATTAGAAGCTAGCCTTGACTAATTTATAGACCTGAGGATGTCTTAAAATAAAGACGAAACGTTGTAGAAAAGGTGATTCAATATATTAACCCTAACCAAAAAATTCTGAAAAGAAGAAAAAGTAAAATAAAAAAAAAAATTTTTTTTTTTAAAAAAAAACCGACATATAATCGAGATTAACTTAACTCAACTGAAAACGACGTTGACCCAGATATACAGTGGAACCTCTACATACGAGAAACTCGAAATACAAGAGGTCTTTCGAGCAAAAATCTTGCTCTACATACGAGAGAAAATCCAAGTTACGAGAATTTCCAGATGGTTCCGCTAGGTGGCCAAGTTACGAGAATCAGTTACGAAACTGATACAGTAATGTTAAAAAGCAAAAAAGTGCATAAATAAATTAGTGCCGTAAAGAAATTTAGTTTTTCATAAAGTTAACTTTAATTTTATGAAGTGCATAATAAAGTGCTCATAATAAACTCGCATTTTATTTTGTTAATATCATCTTATTTATCTTTTTACTGTATTTTTATGTTCAGTCACTATTTGAATGTGTTTTTAGTAATCAGGAAGATGTGTTCATAGTTATTTAGGGTTAACTTGAATGATTTTGGGAGGCCGTGAACAAATTAATTGGTTTTCAGTTATTTCTTATGGGAAAAAATTCGCTCTAGATACGAGCACGATCCAGGAACGAATTAATCTCGTATGTAGAGGTTCCACTGTACCTGTATTTTTATCATTAAAATAAAACATTTTTCCTATAACTTGAATGGATATTCTGCTAAATTAAAATTAACGATTTTTTTTTTGCAAATCCTAATCTGCCAATGAAGGTAATAAAGAAATCATTAACTTGAAAGAAATATCTAATTTCACCATTACAAAAAAGACTAATTGCACGTGTGCAATTTTTTTTTAAACAATCCCGTAATACGATCTTCCATTGCGCGTCCAGTCATTAAGGTGTTCAAATTGCATAACAATTTTCCTAATTATAAACATGAAATTCTATTCCAGATATCAATTTCCCTATCTTTAAATGATTCCAATAATTTTTCTTGAATTTGTATCTATTTTAATTTTGCTAATTATTACAAAATTCCTATATTGGTTTTTTCAATGTTTGAATTATGCAACTTTTAAATTATATTTAAATTTATAAATATTACATTTTATTTTTTTTTTTTTAGTGTTTAAACCAGAATTTTTCAAACTTTTTTTCGACGCGGAACCCTTTTTTTTTGGTTCCAGTAACTTTGCCGGGAACCTCAGATTCTAATTTTATACAATCAGAATATAAATATTTTCATATGCCTTTTTAAATAGTATGTATGTTTAAAAACAATTAAAATAGTCATTGTAGGGTAAAAATCTAATGAAATGGTCTCCACATACAAAAATTTTAATGATATAAACAACGCGTTTCGAACACGTAGTGTTCTTTCTCAGGCATTAACTAAGGATCTTATTTAGAGGCACTCATCCTTAGTTAATGCCTGAGGAAGAACACGACGTGTTCGAAACGCGTTGTTTATGTCATTAAAATTTTTATATGTGGAGACCATTTCATTAGATTTTTACCCTACAATGAGTAAATACCACATAATAACTGATTGCACTACATTAGAATTAAAATAGTAATATTATTGCAATGTGTATTTGTCGAATAAAAATTCAAAACTAAAAGATTTTAATTTTTATATTTTTCACAAGTGCATAATACATAAAACAGAATTACTAGCAATTTTAACACAGAATTTGTTTTGTAATCATTTTTGGCTTTATAGTTGAGAGTTTGATTATCAAGTTAGCCCCAGCATTAAGTCTACTTCGGTATTTGGTTTCTATGGCAGTTTAAAGGTAAAATCCAGTTGCTACTTTTGCAGTAGCAAGAAATTCGAGAATCAGATAGTTGCAAAAATTGACTAGTGATTCATCCTAAATATGAATAACATTTTGACCACTTCTACTTATGGGTATTTGAAGATATAAACTTTATTCGGTTTCATGATTCACAAGAAATATAAAATAAATCCATACCCACAAAAAAACAATTTTTTTGAAAAATATTTTTCCTAAATGCTTTTTGCAGAACCTAACCAAAATGGGGGGGTTCATGCCAGGGGCGGCGTTTTGAGAGAGTAATCTAACCTAATTATGGGGTAGTAATGGAGTGATTGTGCGCCTCTAACAGCCTCTAGCACTCAACTCCGACTTTCGGCCTCCACGAGGCTACCCTGTTAACCTGCTATATGCAGGAACAAACGAAAGAGGAGGAGAAGGTGATCAGGGGTTGGGCCTTCTGATTCCCATCCTTCCTAATCCCCAAATCCCCTCCTTTTATCCCAGCCCCAATCTAAGGCGTTATGCGATCCGTGCTGAAGGATGGATGATACAGGGAATACTATATTACGAATGGAGCCTCAAGGGTACCAGGCAACACCCTTGAGTAAATAGCCTTACTCCGGTATGCGGTGCTCTGTCGGAGTGACAAAATACCACCGACAGAGCTTCAGGGATTTTCCCCCTGTATGATACTAAGGAGAAAGAATCCCGGAGACCATCCCATGGGAGCGCAGAGGGTCCAAAAGCGTTAACTAGTGGGAGCCAACCTCCCACAAGTGCACCTAAAGACCGTAAGAAAGAGAAAGGAAGTCACTTTCTCCCGAAACGTAGGGAGCCTGAAGGTGCAGAAAAATGAATGACCATCTGCAAAGAATGGGCATTATTAATGATGGTTTCTGCAAATTCTGCAAAGAGGAGATTGAAACACTATTGCACCTACTTGCAGACTGTCAGGCAACTTTGCTGCACAGAGGTAGGTGCTTCGGGACGTTCAACGAAACCATAGAAAAACTTTTACTGCTGGAACCAGCAAAAGTGCTGAACTTCTTGGAGGCATTGAACCAAACTGCTGGGGTACTTTAATACAGAAGAGGGAGTAGTACAATAATTTTAAAGACGCAGTGCTATAGCCACCCTCAAATAATAATAATAATCTTGTGGTTTGGTATTGAACTTTATTTAAACATTTTTATATCTGTTATCACATATTTAAACCATGCCTCCATGAATCTGCTATACTACTAAGCGTGGTGTCACCCATCCAACTGCCAACAACTCTCAATGTTGCATACCTTCGTTAATCTAACTCAAAACAGTGTATATAACATGGCTACAAAAATAATACCAACTTTCAAATACAAAAATCCCTCTTTTTGTACTAACATCATTTCCTTTTACCTACAACTACCTACTATCTAACCTACTTTTACGTACTACCTAAACCTCTCTGAAGTAAATTAAATAACATACACAACATGAAGAAAAAAATCCATACATAAATATATCAGGCTGTATTTAAAAAAATACAGACATTCCTTAATACCATGTCGAAAAGCAAATACTACCAACATAAAATTGAAACAAATCTTTTTTTAATTTTTTTTTTATCTAATTCCAAAATCTCAAAATAACTTTTTTTTTCTTTTAATTTTTTAAAAGACTACAAGAAAATCAAGTGTAACAACATATAACAAAAAAAACCCCCTTAATAGCTAAAATTATTTACCTAAAAGTAAAATATATAAATTGTTCAAAAAAAAATATTACGTAAAATACCAATGTTGCCAACAGCAATGCTAGGAAATAATTTTCCCTAAAAATAATTCCTCATATAATATATGTGTGGTTTCTTTAATATTATTAATTAAAGAATGTCTGAATTATAAAAAAAGATAACACCCTAAAATACCAGTGTAGCCATAAATAATTCTAGTAAGTATTTTTCCCTAAATTTTAGCTTTTTTGATATCTTCTCATATAATTTATTTCTGGTTTTTTAATAATATATATAATAATATAATAATAATAATAATATAAATTCAAATAAATATTTATTTATGAATTACAAGAAAATAATACCCTAAAATACCAGGGTCCCCAACGTCACATCTAGCAAATATTTTTCCGAATACTTAGCTATTTTTTTAAAATTTTCTTATATTACATATTCTTTTTTTTTTGTAATACGTTATATTTCAAATGGATATCTGTGAATTACAATAAAACTAACTACAATAAAACTACAATAAAACAATACCCTATCATTTCTAACAAGTTTCTCGAAAAGTTAGTTTTTTATTATTTTTTTCATATAATATATGTCTGGTTTTTTTAATATTATAAATTGAATTAAATATCTCTAAATTACGAAAAAAATAATACCCTAAAATACCAGTGTTGCCAACATCATTTCTATCAAGTTTTCCCGAAAGTTCATTTTTATTCTAATATTTTCTCATATAATATATGTCTGTTTCTTTAATATTATAAATTTAAGTAAATATTTCTAAATTACGAAAAAAATAATCCCCTCTAATTCCAGTGTTACCAACATCAATTCTATCAAGTTTTCCCGAAAAGTTCATTTTTATTCTAATTTTTCTCATATAATATATGTATGTTTCTTTAATATTATAAATTGAAATAAATACCTCTAAATTAAAAATACCCTAAAATACCAGTGTTGCCAACATCAATTCTATCAAGTTTTCCCGAAAAGTTAGTTTTTAATCTAATATTTTCTCATATAATGTATGTCTGTTTCTTTAATATTATAAATTTAAGTAAATATCTCTAAATTACGAAAAAAATAATACCCTAAAATACTAGTGTTGCCAACATCAATTCTATCAAGTATTCCCGAAAAGTTAGTTTTTATTCTAATATTCTGTCATATAATATATGTCTGATCTTTAATATATAAATTGAAAGAAATCTCTCTGAATTACAAAAAAATAATACCTTAAATACCAGTGTTGCCAACATCAATTCTATCAAGTTTTCCCGAAAAGTTCTTTTTATTCTAATATTTTCTCATATAATATATGTCTGATCTTTAAAATATAAATTGAAATAAATATCTCTGAATTACAAAAAAATAATACCCTAAAATACCAGTGTTGCCAACATTATTCTATCAAGTTTTTCCGAAAAGTTCATTTTTATTCTAATATTCTCAAATAAATTATATGTCTGTTTCTTTAATATTATAAATTGAAATAGATATCTCTGAATTAAAAAAACATAATACCCTATGATACCAGTGTTGCCAACATTATTCTATCAAGTTTTCCCGAAAAGTTAGTTTTTATTCTAATTATTCACTCATATAATACACATGTAAGGTTTTTGTTTTTTTTTTAAATAATATCAATTGAAATGAATATCTGTGATTTAAAAAAAACATTTTTTAAAAAAAAAATTATCGGTACTAAGTGAAAAAATATCCTGAAAAAGAAAGAACAAATTAATTTGGCCATAATACATTTCTAAATATAATCGACTAAAAGCACTATTGTAATACAAGTGAATGTCGTTAAAATGCACCCTGTGGTTTACACTCTAGTGCCATTTATCTTCTACAAAAAGCGGAAAGCACATCAATTATACTACATAAATATATAAATATATATATATAAAAATTATACAATGTTGATTGTATATGCAATGGTATATCTAACTAAAGGCTACACACAACATTATCTAGGCAGAATCTTTGTCAGTACAAGACTCTTTTCTTGTATATATATATATATATATATATATATATATATATATATATATATACTACTCATACTACTTATGCCTGTAAAAGGCTTTCCTTCAAGTTACTACATTACTAATAAACAACATACACAAATAAATAATTAATACATTATAATTATATATGTATATATACATCCTGAATTGTTTTCTTGACCCAATATTTATATGATGTATTTTTTTTTTTTTTTTTGAGGTTTGAGGTCGAATGATTTTGAACTAGTCCTTTTGCCGACGTTTCGACAAATATTTATGTCATCTTCAGGGCTACAACATGATTTTTTTTTACAATTAGCACTACTAATTGTAGTGCTACAAATTATATATATAATTTATATACAAAATATATATTAGTAGTAATATTAGTAAATATTACTAATATTTGGTAATTTATTACATTTTAATATGTACAGTAACAAAGAGGAATTTATTGATAAATCAGTTATTACGACTATGGATTATTTAGTTATACATTGACATAAGGATATTGTTATAATTATTCTATTGCTTTAGAATTATTGCATAAGTATAGAGATAAGTATAAGTATAAGTATAAGTATACGTATAAGTATAAGATAAGTATAGAGATCATCATGAGTATAGAGATTTGATCACCTTGGAAATCTGTTTATGTTGCAGCATTCTTAACTTATCTTATCTGTTGGAAACAGATTTCCAAGGTAATCAAATAGTGATCTATATACTTATGCAATAATTCTAAAGCAATAGAATAATTATAACAATATCCTTATGTCAATGTATAACAAAATAATCCATAGTCGTAATAACTGATTTATCAATAAATTCCTCTTTGTTACTGTACATATTAAAATGTAATAAATTACCAAATATTAGTAATAGTAGTAGTAATAGTAGTTTTTACTAATTGTAAAAAAAATCATGTTGTAGCCCTGAAGATGACATAAATATATGTCGAAACGTCGGCAAAAGGACTAGTTCAAAATCATTCGACCTCAAACCTTAAAAAAAAATACATTATATTATATATATATATATGTATATATATATTTGTAAAATTTGGAAGCAGTCCTTCATTTAAGCATATTCCATTGAACAGCTGACCGTATTTCGCTGATGTAATTTTCTTCACTAGTTTTTCAAGGTTTCTGAATACCTTCTTCTTTCCTTCATCCAAACGTTGGAAGAATGTTAATTAAGTGGGAACCGACATGTTTTGACTGGCTTCCAGTATCTTCAGGGTAATTAATTCAAAAAAAGGAAAAATTATTAGAATGTTTAGAGTTCGCATTAAGACACAGTTTACAGTAATAGTTTAAAGTACTTTAAACGATTACTGTAAACTGTGTCTTAATACCAACTCTAAACACTCTAATAATTTTTCTTTTTTTTTTTAATTAATTACCCTGAAGATGACTGGAAGCCAGTCGAAACATGTCGGTTCCAACTTAATTAACATTCTCCAACGTTTGGATGAAGGAAAGAAGAAGGTATTCAGAAACCTTGAAAAACTGGTGAAGAGAATGACATCAGTGAAATACGGTCAGTTGTTCAACGAAATATATATATATATATATATATTATATATATATATATATATACCAATTAGATGAAATGATTCTTCGAACTGAATAAACTAGAATTTTCAAAAGAACACACAGAAAAGAATTCACTGAACTCACTACTATATTTCGATGTACTCGTCGTCACATCTATTCCTGATGACGAGGACTTCGAAATATAGTAGTGAGTTCAGTGATTTTTTTTCTGTGTGTTCTTTTGAAAACATGCCTGTATTTATATATATATAAAAAATTCAAAACGAAGGAAACACAGAAAGACACAGACATAACTCACATCGATATTTCGACCATTGTCGTCATCACGAGGTGTGAAGAGCGAAGAGTCCCGCAGGAAGGCAGGGCGGTGACTCTACGCTCTTCACACCTCCTGATGACGACAATTGGTCGAAATATCGATGTGAGTTATGTCTGTGTCCTTCTGTGTGTTTCCTTCGTTTTGAATTTATTTTATTTAAAAAAATCTGCTGGACTGTTTCTTTTAATTGTATATATATATATATGATGTAATTTTCTTGAGGTTTGAGGTCCAATGATTAAAACTAGTCCATTTGCCGACGTTTCGACATATATTTATGTCATCTTCAGGGCTACAACATGATTGTTTTACAATTAGCACTACTATTACTACTATTCGTAGTAGTAATTCTACTTCGTAGTAGTAGTAATTCGTAGTACTATTCTACTACTAATAACTACTAATAGTAGTAATAGTAGTGCTAATTGTAAAACAATCATGTTGTAGCCCTGAAGATGACATAAATATATGTCGAAACGTCGGCAAATGGACTAGTTTTAATCATTGGACCTCAAACCTCAAGAAAATTACATCATATAAATATTGGGTCAAGAAAACAAATCATGATGTATATATATATATATATATATATAAAACTACGATAAATCCTTAATAAAACCTGTATTAACATGGGCATAAATAACAATTACATGTATATAAAAAAAAAGAAATCTGTTAAATTAGCCAGATTTAAAACAATTAAATAAGAAATATAGCATGGGACAATGATGATATCTTCAAGTCTGGAGGATAAAGGTCAGAGGAGACGGAAAGTGTGGATGTAAAGGATAGGATGGGACGTGAAGCGTACGTAACCTACTCTACGAAAGTTAGCTTACCTACTTACTTTTCTACCTTAAAATATTAGACTTCAATTAAAATAAGACATAAACTAGCTTACTACTTTTTGTGCAGAAAAAGACTTTTTAAAAAAAATTTTTTTTTACTTTTCATTATCATTCACTTTAGGCTTTTTTCACTTCTAATCGTTTTATTACAATTACTAATCCAACGGCTTCATCGTACATCGTATCTCGAGGAAATCTTCATAAATTGACACAAAAATATTGTTTAGAAATTTACGTCGTACAAATAACTCGAGTAAATTTTAAGTATAACAAGATAATTTTGGTTCGAAATTTACATCGTACGTCATAACTCGAACAAATTTTAGTATAGTAACATAAATTTTAGTTAGAAGTTTACATCATACGTCGTAACTCGTGCAAATTTTAAGTATACCAAGATAAATTTTTACTCAAAATTTACGTCGTATGTCGTATCTTGAATAATTTTTAGTATACTAACATAAATTTTAGTTCGAAATTTACATCATTCGTCGTAACTCGTGCAAATTTTTTAGTATACCAAGATAAATTTTTACTAAAAATTTACGTCGTATGTCGTATCTTGAATAATTTTTAGTATACTAACATAAATTTTAGTTCGAAATTTACATCATTCGTCGTAACTCGTGCAAATTTTTTAGTATACCAAGATAAATTTTTACTCAAAATTTACGTCGTATGTCGTATCTTGAATAATTTTTAGTATACTAACATAAATTTTAGTTGGAAATTTACATCATTCGTCGTAACTCGTGCAAATTTTAAGTATACCAACATGAAATTTTACTCAAAATTTACGTTGTATGTCGTAACTTTAACAAATTTTAGTATACTAACATAACTTTTAGTTCGAAATTTACATCATACGTCTTAACTGGTGCAAATTTTAAGTATACCAAGATAAATTTTTACTAAAAATTTACATCGTATGTCGTATCTTGAACAATTTTTAGTGTACTAACATAAATTTTAGTTCGAAATTTACATCATTCATCGTAACTCGTGAAAATTTTAAGTATACCAAGATAAATTCTTACTCAAAATTTACGTCGTATGTCGTACCTCGTGCATATTGTAGTATACTAAGATACATTTTTTTTCGAAACTTACATCGTACTTGTACATCAAATTATTCGTATCACGGTTAGTTCGTAAGTCGAGGTACCTTTCTATTAGCATAAGGATAGAATGAATAAGACAGAGTGAGATAGAGTTTGGAAGGAGCACAGGGATAGAATAAGATATATGAGAAAAAAGAGTAAGTCATATGTTGAAATGTTCGTAAGTCGAGGACCCACTATATTAATACAAGGATAGAATGAATAAGATATAGTTTGGAAGGAGCACAGGGATAGAATAAGATATATGAGAAAAAAGAGTAAGTCATATGTCGAAATGTTCGTAAGTCGAGGACCCACTATATTAATACAAGGATAGAATGAATGAGATATAGTTTGGAAGGAGCACAGGGATAGAATAAGATATATGAGAAAAAAGAGTAAGTCATATGTCGAAATGTTCGTAAGTCGAGGACCCACTATATTAATACAAGGATAGAATGAATGAGATATAGTTTGGAAGGAGCACAGGGATAGAATAAGATATATGAGAAAAAAGAGTAAGTCATATGTCGAAATGTTCGTAAGTCGAGGACCCACTATATTAATACAAGGATAGAATGAATAAGATATAGTTTGGAAGGAGCACAGGGATAGAATAAGATATATGAGAAAAAAGAGTAAGTCATATGTCGAAATGTTCGTAAGTCGAGGACCCACTATATTAATACAAGGATAGAATGAATGAGATATAGTTTGGAAGGAGCACAGGGATAGAATAAGATATATGAGAAAAAAGAGTAAGTCATATGTCGAAATGTTCGTAAGTCGAGGACCCACTATATTAATACAAGGATAGAATGAATGAGATATAGTTTGGAAGGAACACAGGGATAGAATAAGATATATGAGAGAAAAGAGTAAGTCGTAGGTTGAAATATTCGTAAGTCGAGGACCCACTGTATTAATATAAGGATTGAATGAATAAGACAGAGTGAGATAGATTTTGGAAGGAGCTCAGGTATAGATTAAGGTATATGATAGAACGAGTGAGTAATACTGACCGCAATCTAATTCATCTGAACCATCATTACAGTCGTTCCTTCCGTCGCAAGTCTGATTTGGTAGAAAACATCCTTTAAGGTCTCTGCAAGAACGCTGTTCTCCCGTGCACGCTGTAAACACGACACAAACAAAACTCTGTGAGAAAAATAAAACATTTTGCAAACCTATCGTATTCAGTATCCAGTCTGAAACACTTTAACCATCATCCTATACCAAGCTGAATTCATAAAAACAAAGCCGTTAGTCAGTCCTGTCATTCTTAGCTTTAAAACAAATAACATTTTAAGATACTGAGAGAAATATATAAGAAGAAGAAACATATAATTGTTAAACTCATAAAATATATTATCCACCCAAAATTGTACGTATATATATATATATATATATATATATATACTTTAACACATAGAAAAAGAACACAGAAAGACACTACAGAACTCACTTCGATATTTCGACATCCGTCGTCATCGGGAAGAAGTGCGAAGTACTCGCGTTGAGAAGCAAACTGCTACTGTAGTATATATACGAAGTATATATATATATATATATATACTTCGAATAAAATGAAAGGTCCGTGTGGACAATAAACATTTTAACACAGAGAAAAGAACACAGAAAGATACTACAGAACTCACTTCGATATTTCGACATCCGTCGTCATCGGGAAGAAATGACGATTCTTCCCGATGACGACGGATGTCGAAATATCGAAGTGAGTTCTGTAGTGTCTTTCTGTGTTATTTTCTCTGTGTTAAAGTGTATATATATATATATATAAGTACAAAATTCAAGAAGAGTAATACACAGAGTAAGGAAACACACTTACAGACTCAAATTTTCGGGTAATCCGTCTTCAGGAGAAAAGAGAAAGGGAGACCAAACACGTTGTAGACGCAACGGAAAGTAACTCATACATTGCGTCTACAACGTGCTTGGTCTTTCTTTCTCTTTTCTCCTGAAGACGGATTACCCGAAAATATATATATATATATATATAACAATATATCACAATAGACGCGTGAAGTAAAAATTATCAGTTTTGACTCTAAACAAGACCTCTTGTTGAAATATCTTAGTCTTTTTTCTGATTTTTTACTGTGTCTTGGGCGTTGATATATAAAATACACCGAAGCTTTCGCGTTCACGACATTTTTACTGATATATTCTAGTTGTCTTACTAGTTTTTGTTGGTAAGGTTGAAAGTTCCCACAGGTGTTGTCTCAGGAGATATTGACGTATAAACTAAATCTATAAGTTACTAAATAGTACAGTAGTACCTCGGGATACGAGTTTAATTCGTTTCGTAACCTTGCTCGTATGTCAATTTACTCGTATCTCAAAACAATTTTGCCTATTGAAATCAATTGAAATACCATTAATCCGTTCCAGCCACAAAAATACTTACGCCTAATTGTTTTTTTACGTGCTTTTGAATAAGAAAAATGTTTTTATAAATGACAAATGTTGTATAAAAACATAATAAAAGAGAATGTAGAGGTGGTTAGAAAAACTGGTTAAAAAACTGATTTATTAAGTTTACGTACATATGTAATTAGTATTTTGGTTATTTAAATTTAACTTAGACATAACTTAAATGCTACTGTATGCTTAATTTTAGTTACTGCTTTTCTCTTCACTGGTCTTTGCCTTTTTCGCATGTTTAAAAAAAAAACTGTCCAAGGAGGTTTGTTTCTTCCTTTCTTTCAGAATGCTATGGAAATGAGTTAGGCAAGTTTCATTAAATAGATCCGATGCACGACCAGTTGCAACTTTTTCGGGGTGTTTCTTTGCCACGAACTATAAAACTCTCTCCCACATTCCCCAGATCTTCCAATTTTCAAAGGTAAACTGAGAACTGAGTGGGCCGTAGGGGGCATCGTAGAAAAATGAAAAGTACATTCTGAGGTAAAATGGATAAACCAACAAAAGTCTCCACACAAATGAAGTTTTATTCAACGCGTTTCGAGCACTTTGTGTTCATCATCAGGAAGACACCAAGGAAGTGGTACTGACGGGTTGGTCAAGTGAAAACAACTGTTGTCTTCACTTGACCAACCCGTCAGTACCACTTCCTTGGTGTCTTCCTGATGATGAACACAGAGTGTTCGAAACGCGTTGAATAAAACTTCATTTGTGTGGAGACTTTTGTTGGTTTATCCATTTTACCTCAGAATGAGTAAATACCACACAATTACGGATTGCACAACTAATGATTTTTGAAATGTACATATTTATAAATGACCTGATACTACAATTGCCTGTTCTTCGTATCTCAAATTTAACTCGTATTTCAAAACAAAATATCGCTCATTTGACAGCTCGTATCTCAAATAACTCGTATGTTGGAATACTCGTATAACGAGGAACAACTGTATATTTAATTACAAGCTTTCAATTTCATTTAAACCATCTTCAATTAAGTAGATTCAAACTAAGTACTTACGTAGATTCAAACTAAGTACTTACGTAGATTCAAACTAAGTACTTACGTAGATTCAAACTAAGTACTTACGTAGAATCAAACGCGTGTTTTAAAGTAAGCTATTGTTACTACAGTTAACAATAACAAAAGTTATGTAACAATTAAAAATGAAACTAAGGATTAAAGTAACAATTAAATTACTAGTAGAAATGAACGCGATAACAGTTTTGTAAAACATAAGTGGAAGGTTACAACTTGTTATACATCTTGCCTAGGTTATGTCAGTGTAGGATCGTTGATTTTTAATTTTAATGTTTTTAAAGTATTTTTTTTTTTAAGACTGTAGGTATTTGCAAGTCGTTATACAAAATGGATTTAATTTCATATTTAAAATGATAAACTTATATTCCCTTATTTTATTCTTGTTTATAAGATTTCGTTTTATTATTTATCTCATAAATGATTTGTCAACTATACTTTTAAAATGTTTTCAGCATGCAACAAAAAACTATTAATAAAAAAAAGAAAAAAAGAAAAGAAAATAAATATATATTTATAATAAAAAATGTCGGTTAGACATGAAACGATGATTTAGTTTTAATTCATGGCTTGCATTAAAGAAAGAAGTCATGGCAATTAGTGGATAGTATAGTCACGTTACAAACACGCAAACATCCTGTTAGGAGATAGTTGTGGGGAGGGCAGTATTGTTGGCACCACTGTTAATCAAAACCCCCATGCCCTATTATCTTAATTCACTCATTTTAAACACTTTCTGACAAACTATTAAACCAATACTGCCAACATATCAATAAAAATGGATCGATAATTCATTTTAAATGTTTCTATTAATTAACGAAAAAAAGCAATTTTTATTTACTTCAACAATCATTGTTGATTGTTTTATTAAAAAAAAACTTACAAGCTTTCGACAAACAAATGAACTTCATCAGGAATATATAACATTTAAACATTTTTAGGAAACTATATTGCGATATTATAAACCGTAATGTATAATATCTTAAGCAAGACGAAATTCGTCAAAATGAACTCTTCTGATGAAGTTAGTAAAATCGAACTCTTCTAACGAAGAGTCAGAAGTTCGTCCAAAAAAAAAACAGTTGAGTTTTTAATTCTGACAAAGACTGCTTGTTACGGTTGAAAGATCTTAGTCTTGTTTTCCCATTTCATTTGGAGTCCTCTCCAACCGTCTCTGTACCAGTGGGCTTGGTTTCCCTCTATTATCTCTCCTGAAGACGGTTCAAACCGAAAATTAGAGACTGTAAGTGTGTTTTTAATTTCTCTATGTTTTTTAATATTGAACAATATTTGTCCGATTTGGATCGTATTTCCAACGAAAAAAAGTAATATAATATATAATTAATATTATATATGTATAATCTATATACATTATATTCATATTTACTAAGACACACGGTCCAGGGACGTTCACACCTCCTGAACGACGTGGTCGAACATTGATGTGGTTATGTCTTGTCTTTTGTTTTTCCTTCGTTGAATACGGTTCATATATATATATATATATATGTTACTTGAGCAGTAGAGTTTTTTAATTTCTCTGAGTACTTCAACTTTTCTCCGATGACGAGGATGTCGAAATATCGAATGAGTTTGTCCGTGTCTTGATCGTGTTTTCCTTCGTTTTGAATTATATATTATATATATATTTATCTAAGGAGCCATAGCAGTTTGCTTCTCAACGCGAGTACTTCACACTTCTTCCCGATGACGACGGATGTCGAAATATCGAAGTGAGTTCTGTAGTGTCTTTCTGTGTGTTTCCTTCGTTTTGAATTTATTTTATATATATATATATATATATATATATATATATATATTTACTTGGAGAATGTCCATAGCAGTTAATGTGTACTCACGCAATAGAGTACTTCAGCACTTTCTTTCACCGATGAGACAGGATTCGAAATATCGAAGTGAAGTTCTGTAGTGCTTTCTGTGTGTTTCTCTTCGTTTTGAATTTACTTTTATATATATATATATATATATATATATATATATATATATATATGTTACTCTGGAGGCCAGTAGCATTTTGCTTCTCAACGCGAGTACTTCACACTTCTTCCCGATGACGACGGATGTCGAAATATCGAAGTGAGTTCTGTAGTGTCTTTCTGTGTTCTTTTCTCTGTGTTAAAGTGTATATATATATTGCAAAACATGAATCTAACTAAGTCTATGGACAATAGAGAATAAAATAGATGGAGATATTTGTCATAGTAGGACGCTATACAGAGAAAAATAAGTATAAATAATTTAAACACCAATGGATATTGACAAAATGGTAATACCGTCTACCTAAATCAAGTTTACATTGTATTTCATATGAGTTAATTTTATAAGGGATTGGTTTCTAATAAACATTATAAATCAATTACTGACGCTTTATTATAATTAGTCACGTCTTATTATTATTCGATAGGCCTAATTATAATTAGTCACGCTTGATTATAATTAGTTTTGACTAATTATGAACGTGTAGTCAGCAAATTTAGGGAAAAAAACAATTATAGTAATTACCCAATTACTAATATACGTGACTCAAACACTAATTCCAAATGTATAGATGACTCTGAAGAAATTAATTCTTTTTACAATATTAAACAAAGGCTTCTCAGAAGTTCCAAAACGTATATATTTTAATAATTTATTTAATTAAAACTAGTTAATTCTTTATTTAATTAATAATAATTAATTTAATATTTAATTCTTTAATATTAAGTCATAATAATTTTGTGGCATTAAGGAAATAACAATAAAAAAAAATGTATTAAGGAGTAAATATTGTCAAAAAAGAATAATAATCTCAATGGCTGGAGAAACCTTACTTGTTGTAACCTCCCATCAATCATTTATAATATTGTAAAATAGTTCCTTAAAACTGTTTAAAAGTTATTATAAATAATAAATAATTACGGGAGATTGTTTTGATATACGTTTTAATGGTAGAAAACAATAGTACAAGCTTATTTTGTACCAAAAATAAACAAAAAAAAAACAATAAATAAAAAACCTTATTTAAACTGTACAAACGCAAGAATATTACTATTTACAACAAAAGTTTACAATAAAAAACATAAAATAAAATTCGACAACTAAACCACAGTACTCAGTAAATCAGAAAAATAATTATGACCTTTCAACCGTAACAAGTCTTCATCAGAGTCAAAACTCTTGGCTCTACAGTCCAACTAATACTCTAACTAACTGACCAACTAGCAAACTACGATGAAAAATTGAAACACCTTAGTCATTTTTCTAATTTCCTCACTGTGGTTTAGACCTTGATTACTATTTACGTAATAGATGTGTCAATTTGTAATTATAATTTCAGACTTGGTTCTCAATTAATGTTCTCATAATTTATAACTTATAATTATATCTTATAATTATATTTTAAATTATCATTATAGATAATGATATATATAATTAGTTTTTACTATTACGT
Organism: Hermatobates lingyangjiaoensis; assembly: GCA_026182355.1. NCBI lineage: Eukaryota > Metazoa > Arthropoda > Insecta > Hemiptera > Hermatobatidae > Hermatobates > Hermatobates lingyangjiaoensis. The sequence continues at coordinate 25,828 of JAPFBL010000899.1, read as the reverse complement.
AAAAATTACTATTTACGTAATAGATGTGTCAATTTGTAATTATAATTTCAGACTTGGTATTCAATTAATGTTTTCATAATCCATAACTTATAATTACATATTATAATTATAATTATATAATATATATTATAATGAAAAATATATTATATAATTATTAATTATAATTATATAATATATATAATTCGGATGAATATTAGATTACCTTGCAGTTTTAATTATAATTTCAGACTAGATACTACAAATAATCATTATAATGGTCATAATTAAATATAATTATAGTTTGTTACTTGATACACTATACATTCATTATAACTATTATAGTTATAATTCGGTTTCTAATTTACACATTGTAATCATTCTTGATTTTAGAGCAGTATATATATCACTAATTATACTATTCTAATTAGTTTATTTACACTAATTAATAAGCAAGACACAATACAAACTAGTCACTCCAAGTCATATTCCGTTACAATGAACAAAATATATATATATATATATATATATATTATAATTATAATGTACAAAACACATGCATTTATAACACTCATTAACGGTTTTCATTACTAACGAAGTTTCGTATTGATGGTTCATCTTCATGGTTAAGAATTACTAAAATAATAAAAAAAAACGCAAACATTTTATCAATTCAAAATTAAATAGAATATCTTAGACTTCATTTTCAACATATCAACACTCAATAAATATATATATATATATATATATATATATATATATATCGATAAAAAGATTTCACATAAACACGTGAAATAACAATCAATGATCAAACCACTATAAGAAAATGGAAAAACAAGACTAAGATATTTCAACCGTAACAAGCGGTCTTCGTCTTGTTTTCCCATTTCTTATTGTGGTTTGATCATTGATTGTTACTTCACGTGTTTATGTGAAATCTTTTTATCTATATATATATATATATATATATATATATATATATATATATATATGTGTGTGTCTGTGTTATTTTTGAATGAAATCTTTTCTCTCTCTATTCTCTCTCTCTCTCTCTCTCTCTCTCTCTCTCTAGCCACCCCTGACCACCCCACTCCCTCGCACTCCCTCTCTTCATTATTTAAGTGTTTATTCTTATGTGTGTCTGTGTTATTTCTGACGCCTTCTCTCACTCTCTCTCTCTGTCTCTCTCTCTCTCTCTGGCCACCTCACCCCCTCTCCCTCCCTCTCTTCCTTATTTAAGTGTTTATTGTTTTATATGTGTCTGTGTGTTTTTTGAAGTCTCTCTCAACCTCTCACTCTCTCTTTTTCTCTCTCTCTCTTACTCTTTATCTCTCTGTCTCTCACTCTCTCTCTGGCCACCCCACTCCCTCCCACTCCCTCTCTTCCTTATTTAAGTGTTTATTGATCTCTATGTGTGTGTATTATTTTTGAATGAAGTCATCTCTCTCTCTCTCTCTCTCTCCTCACTGGTCACCCCTGCCACCCCCCCCCCCCCCCCTTCACACACAAGACTTACCTGCCGAGCAGTTAGCCTCGTCACTCCCATCAGGGCAGTCGGCGATTCCTGTCGCACACGTAGCTAGCAGGTTTGCACGACCCGTCTGAACACTCAAAGTCGCCAGCAGGGCAACGCTGTTCATCGGCTGTGTACACAAAACAACACTTGGACAACACGAACACAACAAGCAAGTCTCAACTTTTTTTTTTTTTTTTTTTTTTAAAAAGATGAGTCAGCATTCAAACGAAACGTCTTTCTTTTTGTTTGACCAATGAACCAGAGATGAGACCAACAATTCTACCTTAATCAATAACAAATATTTGTGACATAACTTCATCAACACTCTACATTGGGAGGCCTACATTTTGCTTAACTCAAATGCATTGATTTATCACTTTCTCTCTCTCTCGCTCTCTCTTTTCCACTCACATGTTTCGCTTAATCTTTCCTTCTCACTCACGTACACTCTCCGCTTTCTTCTCTCTCCCACTCACTGACACTCTTTTCTTTCCAGCTATCTTCTAACTTAATCTATGTATCTGCTATCCTATTCTCCACTATCTCCCCGTATCTATAATCTCCCCTATCTATCTAATACTTGAATCTCCAATATTTCTCCATACCTGTTTTGACCTATTGCCGTGTATCTAAGCCTTTCGACCATACCATGAAATAAAACAGACCAGGTCGATGTTTTTTACGTGTGTGCCTTTTAACCATAATGTGGAATCCTCCAACAGACTATTCAAGGTACTGATGGCAATCTACAACATGCTCGAGGTGGACCTCGCGGAGGCAGGCATCCACGACACACAAATATTTCTCTCTATCTATAATCTCCCTTATCTATCTACTATCTCTATCTGTACTATCTCCCCTTATCTGTAATCTCCCTTACCTATCTACTATCTCTATCTGTACTATCTCCCCTTATCTATAATCTCCCTTATCTATCTACTATCTCTATCTGTACTATCCCCCCTTATCTATAATATCCCTTATCTATCTACTATTTCTATCTGTACTATCTCTTCTTATCTATAATCTCCAATATCTATCTACTATCTCTATCTGTACTATATCTTCTTATCTATAATCTCCCTTATCTATCTACTATCTCTATCTGTACTATCTCTCCCTATCTATAATCTCCCTTATCTATCTACTATCTCTATCTGTACTATCTCCCTTATCTATAATCTCCCTTATCTATCTACTATTTCTATCTGTACTATCTCTTCTTATCTATAATCTCCCTTATCTATCTACTATCTCTATCTGTACTATCTCTCCTTATCTATAATCTCCCTTATCTATCTACTATCTCTATCTGTACTATCTCTTCTTATCTATAATCTCCCTTATCTATCTACTATCTCTCCTTATCTATAATCTCCCTTATCTATCTACTATTTCTATCTGTACTATCTCTCCTTATCTATAATCTCCCTTATCTATCTACTATCTCTATCTGTACTATCTCTTCTTATCTATAATCTCCCTTATCTATCTACTATTTCTATCTGTTTTATCTCTCCCTATCTATAATCTCCCTTATCTATCTACTATTTCTATCTGTACTATCGCTTCTTATCTATAATCTCCCTTATCTATCTACTATCTCTATCTGTACTCTCTCCCTATCTATAATCTCCCTTATCTATCTAATATCTCTATCTGTACTATCTCTCCCTATCTATAATCTCCCTTATCTATCTACTATGTCAATCTTCACTATCTTTCTCTATTTACAATCTCCCCTATCTATCCACTTCTAAGCATCTTTAACGAGTACCTGACAAAGTTCAGGATAGGTACCAACTAGCCTCCCATATCTCCAAGTCAGTACACTGTTACCAACATCTCAGTCATACTTGGCATTCTCCCTTAACTACCTTTACTTTACGACACCAAAAAGCAGTAATACCAACCCTAATTCATCACCCATCCAACTACTATACTACAAGTAAAGTCAGACGTTTCGTTTGAATTATTTCTTCTTCAGAACTCATTTTTTTTTTTACACCAAAAATGAGACTTAAATTTTAACATAAACCAAATGGCCATTAGCAATTCTTAAAATTTATTACATCTTTTTTATCAAAATAATAATTACTATTCAAGTCGGAATATACTATTAAGCTAATACAGAATTATATAAATATTTATATGTATACTAAATTGAAGAAATGGTCCTCGGGCTATATAACTTTAAATTGCACAAAACACGACATATAAACAAGATAAAATACACACTTACTAAGTTCAATATTTCGAACTGTTGTTCGTCATCAGGAGAAGGCTAGAAGAGTGGATGACTAGTGGGTGAGACTAGAAGAGAGTTCTCCCCAAGTCAAAGGAATTTGTCTTTCTTTAATAATGCGTTTTATATACATATAACAGATGTGTTATTTAATCGGGATTTGGTAAATTTTTTAGGTTCAAAAATCAAACTCAATTTGCCGTATTTAAATATGTTTGATTTTTGAACCTGGATAATTGACAGAAAATTTACCAAATCCCGATTAAATAACACATCTGTTATATATATGTATAACGCATTATCGAGTGAAGGAACACCTCATGTTCCTTCCTTAGACGTGAGGAGATCTCTTTCACTTTGTCTTCTCTTCTAATCTTCTCCTGATGACGAACAACAGTTCGAAATATTGAATTTAGTAAGTGTATATTTTATCTTTTTTTCTGTGTTTTGATCTGTGAAATTTAAAATAATATATATGTTGCAAAAAATTCAAGCAGGCAAAACAAAAGGCATAATTATAAAATTTTGAAACAGAAAAACAACTATTACATTAGACATTTTTTTTTTTAAAAAAAAGAAAATATTTTTAAAAAGACTGTTGTTTGTTTATTCAAACTGGTCAGTTGTTGAAATATCAATTTTTTTAAAAAAGAATCTCTAATATAATAGTTTTTTTGTTTTAAATTTTAGCATCTACCTTTGAAAAAGGTTTTAAATAGGTTAGGTTAGGTTGCAGTGGCAGTCCCACAAGGGAACACACGTAGGCCAGCATTGGCCCTTTGTGATACTACACAATGAAGATTGATTCTACAGTGGGAGTCCTAAATTTTGCCTAACTCAAATGTATTTAGAGTAGGGGGATCTTTAACGAGTACCTGACATCGTACAGGCTCGGGACCGACGGTTTAACGTCCTTCTTTGAGGGACAACGTGCTCAGATTTATTCACCTCCCGCCTGAATAAATCGAGGGCCAGGTGAGGATTGAACCCGGGTCCTATCAGTTCAGAGGTGAGCACGTAACCACTGAGCTAGCCTGACCCCCATAAGGTTTTAAATAAAAAATCGAAAGTTAGCCATTGAGAGTTTCATTTCAATCTGAAGAACTGACAGAGTCCTAATAATTTTATTTTATATTCTACTTGGTGATCGATAATTAAATAATTCCATAATTAAATAATTACATAATTGATAAATAAATCAAGATTAATATAAATATATAAAGTTATATAATAGTTTTGATTATATTAGGCCATTAGGTTTGATGTTAAGCCATAAGACAAAGACATAAAGCATAGATTTGCAAAACATGGACACTGTTTACACTAGGAACGACAATATATTTCCTTCGATATAAAAGAAGGGATATCATGCCTAACCAATCTTGTCCCAGAAGATATTGAAATTTAATACAAGTATAAAGCAATAAATATGAAAGTATTACAACCTTTTGGACAATTTGAATATTTAAACAAATAAAATAATTATATTAATAAAAAAAACGTTTAAAATTTTAGAAAAAAAAAATTTAACAAAAGTAACAGAAAGATTACTCTGATTACCTCACGTCTATATTTCGTCAATCGTCATCACAGATTCTTTCCATCCTGATGACGACGATTGTCGAAATATAGAATTGAGTTATCCAGGTTTACCTCTGTATTTCTTTCGTTATATATAACAAATTCAAAAATTTATCAACCGTTTCATAGAATATATGTGTTATATATATATATATATATATATAATATATATATATAACGAATTCAATAATTTATCAACCGTTTCATAGAATAGATCTGTTATTTAATCGGGATTCTGTCAATTGTCCAGGTTCAAAAATCAAACCTATTCAAATATGTTTGATATGTTTATTGAGTTTAATTTTTGAACCCAGAAAATTTACCAAATCCCGATTAAATAACATCTGTTATATATATAAACGCATTATTGAAGGAAGACAAATCCAAGTTAAATTATTTCAAAAATGTATCTTAAATCTATAAAATCATTTACATTTAATATTTTTTTAAACAAATAATAAATGTTACGTATAAAAATATGCAAATATATGTATGACATAAAACAAAAAAGGAATATGCACATGACAATTACACCGCATTGATAAACTTAAGCATTATAATTTAATAGAGCGTACAAAGACACTGAGTAAGCAAACAGTTTAGTGTAAGCAAACAGGAAACATGTTTAGTGCTAAATGTGTATTATTTACTGTTCCAATATATATAAACTCAAAAATTGTAATTGACCTCTTCTATTCTATTCAATGTTTTGTTATTGAGGGCTAGGTCAAATAAAAGAAAATAAACTCCTTCCTAGGCCGACGTTTCGATGTATTTGTACACCATCTTCAGGGCTAAAATTAGAGTAAGACTATAATACATTTATCAAAACATTTATCTCTATGTGAGTTGTAGATTGTTTTGATAAATGTATTATAGTCTTACTCTAATTTTAGACCTGAAGATGATGTACAAATACATCGAAACGTCGGTCTAGAAAGGAGTTTATTTTCTTTTATTTGACCTAGCCCTCAATAACAAAACATTGAATATATATATATATATATATATAATATATATATATATATATATATAGTAGACCAAATCACAGTATGAAATGGGAGAAACAAGACTAAGATTCTCAACCATAACAAGCGGCCTTCTTCAGAGTCAAAAACCCAACTGACTCTGAGTTTTTGACTCTGACGAAGACCGCTTGCTACGGTTGAAGGATCTTAGTCTTGTTTTCTACGAGTATATTGTGGTTTGATCATTCATTGTTATTTCACGTGTTTATGTGAAATCTTTATATATATATATATATATCGTCTAATTCTAATGACAGTAAGAAATGAGAAAAAAGACTATGATTTTTCATCCGGAACAAGCGATCTTCGTCAGAGTATAAACTGATACTGTATACTAATACTGTATCCGTATCAGTTAGACTCTGACGAAAATCACTTATTAAGGTTGAAAGATCTTAGTAATTATTGTGATATTGTTTATCCTTGTTTATACTGTGGCATATAAAAGAATTGAAAGCTACTCAAAGATTGCAAGAAGATAGATTTCGAATAAACTTCTCTTATAAGAGGAGGAAAAAGATCTTTGAAGTGTTGTTTTTTAAAAAAACTAGCATTAACTAAGAATAAAAGAACAGACAGATAACTAGCACTCATGCAACAACAAAAAAAAGAAAGAATAATGAAACATACCTTGTTTTAAGGCCATATGGACAGCGAATGACTTTAAATACAGTGTTTAAATCTTTAAAAAAAAAACGCTATAAATGTAATAAATGACTTACAGAACACTCTAGCTTGATAATTTGCAACTAAAGTAAGTCTATGAGATTCTATAATTGATCTGTTAAACAAAAATATAATAAATATTATAATACAAATGAAAGAGTGTTGTTGTTGTTGGAGTTAGAGTTGTTGCTAGTGTAGGATGAATTATTCAAGTGATTGAGTAGTGTTTTTTTTTTTTGAAAATTAGACAATGGGACTGATAGCTGTTCAAAACTTTGTGCCCGAGAGGCCACAATCTAAAGTGCCAGCAATCTTAAACACTTTCTTGTAAAGGTTTTTTCTCCATTAGATTAAACGTATTCGACTTGTGTTAACGGTTTACTGCCTTGAGAGAATGTACGATTCTTTTTGCGTTATCTACCTTGCATACTTTATGATAGAATGGCGATTAATCCTACTTTCAAATTGTCAATTTCTACTTATTTTTTTTCATTATACTTGTTTTTACTTATCTTAGTCATCCTCTTTCGCCTCCCTCTATCTCTATCTCTCTCAGTCCTCCCTCCTATTCTCACTCATCTCTCTCTATCCCTCCCCTTCGCTATCTCTACCTTTCCTGTAATTCATCCCTCTTTATCACCCTCACTCTCTCTCTCTCTCTCCTATCTCTCATTCTTCCTCTAACTCTTTTCCTCTATTTCTACTAACTTCTACTTCTAATTCCTTATATCTTACTCTCTCTCACTCTTTTTCCCATAGCTTTCTTCCACCCACTGCTGTTTCCCTCCCTCTCACTCCCTCCCCCCCTCACTCTCTCTCACTCAGTTATTCCTCTTATTTTCACTAAACACACACTTCTCTCTCTCTCACACACACACAAACACACACACACACTCGCTCTCTCTCATACACTCTCTCTCTTTCCCTCGCACACACACTCTTTCCCTCTCTCTCTCTCACTCTCTCTCTTCCTCTCACACACACTCTCTCTCTCGCACACACACACTTCTCTCTCTCTCACACACACACAAACACACACACACACTCGCTCTCTCTCATACACTCTCTTCTTTCCCTCGCACACACACTCTTTCCTCCTCTCTCTCACTCTCTCTCTTCCTACTCACACACACTCTCTCTCTCGCACACACACACTTCTCTCTCTCTCACACACACACAAACACACACACACACTCGCTCTCTCTCATACACTCTCTCTCTTTCCCTCGCACACACACTCTTTCCCTCTCTCTCTCTCACTCTCTCTCTTTCTCTCACACACACTCTCTCTCTCGCACACACACACTTCTCTCTCTCTCACACACACACAAACACACACACACACACACACTCGCTCTCTCTCATACACTCTCTCTCTTTCCCTCGCACACACACTCTTTCCCTCTCTCTCTCTCACTCTCTCTCTTTCTCTCACACACACTCTCTCTCTCGCACACACACACTTCTCTCTCTCTCTCACACACACTCGCTCTCTCTCATACACTCTCTCTCTTTCCCTCGCACACACACTCTTTCCCTCTCTCTCTCTCACTCTCTCTCTTTCTCTCACACACACTCTCTCTCTCGCACACACACACTTCTCTCTCTCTCACACACACACACAAACACACACACACACACTCGCTCTCTCTCATAAACTCTCTCTCTTTCCCTCGCACACACACTCTTTCCCTCTCTCTCTCTCTCACTCTCTCTCTTCCTCTCACACACACTCTCTCTCTCGCACACACACACTTCTCTCTCTCTCACACACACACAAACACACACACACACACTCTCTCTCTCATACACTCTCTCTCTTTCCCTCGCACACACACTCTTTCCCTCTCTCTCACACTCTCCTCTTTCTCTCACACTCTCTCTCTTTCTCTCACACACACTCTCTCTCTCGCACACACACACTTCTGTCTCTCACACACACAAAAACACACACACACTCACACTCTCTCTCTCACACTCTCTCTCTCACACACTCTCTCTCTTTCCCTCGCACACACACTCTTTCCCTCTCTCTCTCTCTTTCTCTCACACATACTCTCTCTCTCGCACACACACACTCTCTCGCACACACACACACACACACCACACACACACACACACACACACACACACACACTGGCACTCTTCTCTTTCTAAGTGTCTTCCATCTATCTCTATCTCTGCTAACTCCCCGATCTATCTACTATCTGTATCTCCATTATCTCTCCCTATCTATAATCTCACTTATTTATCTACTATATCTATCTCTGCTAAATCTCCCATCTATAATCTCCCCTATCTATCTGCTATCTACTATCTCTATCTGTACTACCCCTCCCTATCTACAATCTCCTCTTTCTATCCACTATTTCTCCTTCTTTACCTAGTATCCCTCCCCTCTGTCTTACAGTGACACTGACAAAATGATTTCTCCGAGTACCATTCCTCCTAAGAGCCTTAGGCACGCCTGCTTTTCCAGACGTCTGGCTGAGTGTGATAAACATGTTGCTTGACCCTTTGATTTAAGGAATGTGTAGGAGTGTAGGACATGATTATGTGTTCTGCCAACACCTGACTTGGCGGTGCGCGTCGTTGAAGCAGGCTCACCTGGACAGTTGAGTTCGTCTGATCCGTCTTGGCAGTTGCGCACTCCGTTGCACACATGTTGTGGCGGCACGCAATAGTCTGTTATTCTAAGGCACCTGAAGTAGCCAGGCCGACAGTGGCTCTCTGCAAGACAACACTCAAGACGTTTCAACCGAGTCATCCTGGCTTTGCGCTTGCGCTCTGTCCTTCCCCCTCCCCCCGACAAGTCTGTCAGTGTTGTGGCGGGAGAGGTTATCAGTATAAGGTGCAGACACTAATCACTCTCTCGCTAACACTATCTACAGCATCTACTCCACTCCCGACCCTACAACCCTAACCAACAAATTATTCTACGTAACTAGCCCAACAAAAACCGACAATATCCATTATTATAGTTATAAAACAATATTCTACATTACAATAATCGATAATATCAATTATTATACTAACCCAAAAAAATTATTTGATTTTACAAAACGCTGTAATATCGATTACTGTAGTAATCGATAATATCGATTATTATAGTTAAAATAGATTATAAATAGTTAAATAGATTATTAAGCAAAATAGATAATATCAATTATTATAATAATCAAAAAAATTATTTGATTTTACAAAAAGCTGTAATATCGATTATTATAGTAATCGATAATATCGATTATTATAGTTATAAAAATATAATCGATAATATCAATTATTATAATAATCAAAAAAATTATTTGATTTTACAAAAAGCTGTAATATCGATTATTATAGTAATCGATAATATCGATTATTATAGTTATAAAATTAATCGATAATATCAATTATTATTATAAACAAAAAAATTATTTGATTTACAAAAAGCTGTAATATCGATTGTTATAGTAACGATAATATCGATTACTATAATTATAAAACAATAATCGATAATATCAATTATTATACTAATAAAAAAAAATTATTTGATTTTACAAAAAGCTGTAATATCGATTACTGTAGTAATCGATAATATCGATTATTATAGTTATAAAGCAAAAATCGATAATATCAATTATTATAATAATCAAAAAAATTATTTCATTTTACAAAAAGCTGTAATATCGATTATTATAGTAACCGATAATATCGATTTTTATAGTCATAAAACAATAATCGATAATATCAATTATTATCCAAATCAAAAAAAATTATTCGATTTTACAAAAAGCTGTAATATCGATTATTATAGTAATCGATAATATCGATTATTATAATTATAAAAAAATAATCGATAATATCAATTATTATAATAATCAAAAAAATTGAAAGGAGAATGAACGACCAATCATGCCGGAAACACAACAGCAGGAAACTTTTTCTTCTTTTCTCCTGAAGACGGATCATACGAAAATTTGAGTTTGTAAATGTGTCTCTTTGACTTTCTCTGTGTGTTGCTTTTCTTCGTTTTTGAGTTGATTTGCGTCTAGTTTGGATCGTTTTTTCGAATTTTGAGTGATATATATATATTTATATATTATTATTATTATTATTATTATTAATTATTAACATTATTATTATTAATTTAATATTTATTATTCTATGTATTACCTATTAATCTATTTACACTATTGACCTCTTAACTCTTTTATTCTTATCTTTATTTTACTTTTCTTTATTTCTAATTATACCTTCCCTATTAATTCTTACTTTCATTCAACTCTCTTATTTTAATACATTTTCTTGTCCTTCAATAATCTTTTAACATTCATTTACTTTAATATTTTTAATCTATTTATTCTCTGTTAGTCCAGTTATACCGTTGACCTTTCAACTCTTTTATTCTAACCGCTTGTTTCTTGTTCATTATTGACCTTTGACCTTCTCTTTATATTAACCTGTACTAATCCATTTAATCTATTAATAGCAATGACTAAGCATGAGTCATCGATTTTAATTTAACATGTCACTTGGCCAACTCTTTTTCCAGTTGAACTCTGTTAGCAGGAGGTTAGTTTGTAGGATCGAATCTCTCAGTCTTAACATCGTGAATGCCGAGACTGCGGTTATTTTAATATATATATATATATATATATATATATATATAACAGATTCAATAATATATCGACCGTTTGATAGAATAGGTGTGTTCTCTAATCGGGGTTCGGTCAATTTTCCAGGATAAAAAATCAAACTCTCGTTGGCAACGTTTCGGTTTTATTTAAAACCTTTTTCATAGGCAGAAGTAAGAATTTTTTAACTAAGAAAATGAAATTTACATTATTTAAAGGAACAACAATGTTAACCGGACAAAACCTTCGACTAGACTAGACTAGACACTCTAGTCGAAGGTTTTGTCCGGCTAACATTGTTGTTCCTTTAAATAATGTAAATTTCATTTTCTTAGTTAAAAAATTCTTACTTGTGCCTATGAAAAAGGTTTCAAATAAAACCAAAACGTTGGCAACGAGAGTTTGATTTTTTATCCTGGAAAATTGACCGAACCCCGATTAGAGAACACACCCATTAGAGAACAGACCTATATATATATATATATATATATATATATATATATATATATACTCCATTGTGAATACCTTTGTCAAGTCTATGTATAGATATATTAGGTTAGTTTGCTGTAGTAGTTGCAGGACAGAACAAATATGGGTCGGACATGTGATCTTTGTGCTATCACAATGAACATTCTACGTGGAAAGTACTAAAGTTGGCTTAACTAAAGTTAATTTAGTGTAGGGTACTTCAAAAGAGCACTTGAATATCGTATAGGCCTAACGTCCTATTTCAAGGGACGATGTGAATAGTATTATCACTTTCCACTCGAAAAAATTTAGGCCCAGACCTGGTATTGAACCCCGGATCTACCAGTCCAAAGGTTAGCATATAAACCACTGTGCTACCCTTGCTCCCTATACATAGATATATTAATGTCTAGAGTAAAGTATTATCTCACACATACTGCACCTCACAACTGACTTATTACCCTTCTCCCAACCACAATAACTATACAGGCTTTACGAAAAATTAAAAAAAAAAAAAATTACGTTCCGAAACCAAAAAAAAAAAACCATTTCATTTAAAAAAAAAAAATTAGTATTTAAAAATTCAATATGAATGCATAATAACTAGAGCAAGCATGGTTTCCAAAAACATAAAAAAAAAAACAAAAAACCATCTGTTAACATAACAGAAAGTAGCATTAGCCAAACATAAATAGTGAAATATGGAGTAAAGAGCAAACCTGAATAGAATGAATAAAGTGGAACTTTTTGAACATGAAAGCTTGGGGTCAATGTTTAATATATATATATATATATATAGTGTAAACAGGAAAACGATCCAAAAGGACAACAATGTTGTCTGTGACTGTTGGTGTCGAACCGTCGTTTCACAATTGCGCCTGGTGTCCCTATCTCAACTCTCCTGATGAGGGTTCAACAGAAAATTAGAGACAGTAAGTGTGTTTGTTCCTTAATTCTGTGTTTGAGATTCATCGTGAAACATACATATATATTAATATTTCACATAAACACGTGAAATAACAATCAATGATCAAATCACAATAAGAAAATGGGAAAACAAGACAGATCTTTCAACCGTAACAAGCGGTCTTCGTCAGAATCAAAAACCCAACTGAAGATCTTAGTCTTGTTTTCCCATTTTGTTATTGTGGTTTGATCATTGATATATATATAATTAAAGTTACAACTACAGAACACAAAAAAGAGAACTTACACGATTGGATGTGACATTTCGTCTGTCTTCAGGAGAGGAGAAAAAAAACAGGAGAAGGAACGAAGGAGCGGAACGTGAATGCGTCCACCGACAGATACAAAGCACACACACACAACACACACACAACACATATATATATTATATATATATATATATATATTATATATATTAAAATAAATTCAAACTAAGAAAACACACAGAAAGACACAGACATAACTCACACCTCCGGATGACGACGATGGTCGAAATATGGATGTGTGTTATGTCTGTGTCTTTCTGTGTGTTTCCTTCGTTTTGAATTTATTTTATTTAAAAATGTCCGCTGGACCGTTTCTTAGACTAAACTAGAGTAAAATCTTTCAACCGTAACAAGCGGCCAACTAACCAGTTGGGTTTTTGACTCTGACGAAGACCGCTTGTTACGGTTGTAAGATCTTAGTCTTGTTTCCCATTTCTTATTGTGGTTTGATCATTGATAGTTATTTCACGTGTTTATGTGAAATCTTTATATATATATACATATATATATATATATATATTGGTATAAATAGGCAGCAGATCTTCTTTTAAACAAGTATCATTAAAATTAACCGCAGTCTCGGCATTCACGATCTAAGACTGAGAGATTCGATCCTACGAACTAACCCCTGCTAACAGGGTTCAACTGGAAAAGGAGTTGGCCAAGTGACATGTTAAATTAAAATCGATGACTCATGCTTAGTCATTGCTATAAATAGATTAAAAGGATAGTACAGGTTAATGTAAAGAGAAGGTTAAAGGTCAATAATGAACAAGAAACAAGCGGTTAGAAAAAAGAGTTGAAAGTCCAAGAAATTCAAGAAAGGCCAAGTGACATGTTAAGTTAAACTCGATGACTCATGCTTAGTCATTGCTATAAATAGATTAAAATCGATGACTCATGCTTAGTCATTGCTAAAAATAGATTAAAAGGATAGTACAGGTTAATATAAAGAGAAGGTTAAAGGTCAACGGTATAACTGGACTAATAGAGAATAAATAGATTAAGAAAATTAATAATAATAATAATAATAATAATAATTTAATAATAAATAATAATAATAATAATTAAGATTAATAGTAAACTAGAAAAGATATATTAAATAACGAGTTGAAAGAGAGTAAGAATTAAAAGGGAAGGTATAGTTAGTTAGAAAAAGAAAGAAAAGTTTATAGTTAGTTAGTTATAACGAAAAGAAGAATAATAATAATAAATATAAGAAAAGTAAACGTATTGAGTGCGCAAGCTTTTCTTATATTTATTATTATTATTCTTTTTTCGTTATAACTAACTAACTATAAACTTTTCTTTCTTTTTCTAACTAACTATACCTTCCCTTTTAATTCTTACTCTCTTTCAACTCGTTATTTAATATATCTTTTCTAGTTTACTATTAATCTTAATTATTATTATTATTATTTATTATTAACATTATTATTATTATTATTATTATTATTAATTTTCTTAATCTATTTATTCTCTATTAGTCCAGTTATACCGTTGACCTTTAACCTTCTCTTTATATTAACCTGTACTATCCTTTTAATCTATTTTTAGCAATGACTAAGCATGAGTCATCGATTTTAATCTATTTATAGCAATGACTAAGCATGAGTCATCGAGTTTAACTTAACATGTCACTTGGCCTTTCTTGAATTTCTTGGACTTTCAACTCTTTTATTCTAACCGCTTGTTTCTTGTTCATTATTGACCTTTAACCTTCTCTTTACATTAACCTGTACTATCCTTTTAATCTATTTATAGCAATGACTAAGCATGAGTCATCGATTTTAATTTAACATGTCACTTGGCCAACTCCTTTTCCAGTTGAACCCTGTTAGCAGGAGGTTAGTTCGTAGGATCGAATCTCTCAGTCTTAAGATCGTGAATGCCGAGACTGCGGTTAATTTTAATGATATATATATATATATATATATATATATATATATATATCAATGATCAAACCACAATAAGAAGGGTTTTCTTATTGTCCAACCACAATCCAGTTGGGTTTTTGACTCTGACGAAGTCCGCTTGTTACGGTTGAAAGATCTTAGTCTTGTTCCCCATTTCTTATTGTGGTTTGATTATTGACTGTTATTTCACGTGTTTACGTGAATTCATATATATATATATATATATTTAAAATCGAATGAAATCATACCTGAACAAACAATACACTTTGAAAGTTCGAGCCGATTCTAAATTAACTCTAGTATTTATTCAGGATGATGGACAAGTCCGTATATTTTAAGACGATTTAAGACTAAAATTTTACAGTTTGACTCTTTAATCAGCTCTGGAATGTTTGAAATGTTTTTAAAATTGTCAACACAGGTTGAAAAAGACTAGTTTTTGAATTTTCTTCAAACGAAAAAAAAATTGATAAAATTACGAAAACAATAAAGGAGACAGACTAGCAAAAACTATTTCCTTACCAAGATGTCATAATTCATATTTTCTTGGCACAAATCATAATACAATTTTAGTTTTCTTCTAAATGAGTTCCACTTTTTTTCAAGAATTCCATTCATGTTTACTGATTTACATTAAAATAATATATAAAATTCAATCATTCTATATAATAAAGTAAGACATAAACAGATGAAAGAATCATGCAGTATAAAACATGCAATGCTGCTTTGAAGTGTTTCTCAAGAAGACAACGAACACAGAAAGTCAGTCTTTGATGCACAATCCTAGAAACAGTTTAGATTCCTACTAATACAACTTAACAAGTGATTAACAGCTAAAATAGAGTATAATGCAATGCTATTTTAATAATAAAAGGCAAATTGCATTCATTCGGTTAGTCGAACTTTGAATTTATCTAGTTTTTGAAATAGTGTTGAGTTTCTTGATGATAATGGACCTGTGAGTGGATAGAATTAAAAGGAATGATCTCAGCTAAGAGAGTGAAGGAATATTGAAGTATGTTTATGTGTTGAACAAAACAAGGTAGGGGTTTTGGACAGTTTGGGGTACTAGAAAGAAAATATGTAAGTAAGAGAGGAATACTAGAAAGGAAAGATATCAGTGAGGGAAAAATACTAGAAAGAAAAGAAACCTGTAGGGGAGGCATACTAGAAAGGAAAGATATCAGTAAGGGGGGGATACTAGAAAGGAAAGATACTAGTAAGAGAGGCATACTAGAAAGAAAAGATATCAGTAAGAGAGGCATACTAGAAAGGAAAGATATCAGTAAGGGGGGATACTAGAAAGAAAAGAAACCTGTAGGGAAGATATACTAGAAAGAAAAGATATCAGTAAGAGAGGAATACTAGAAAGGAAAGATATCAGTAAGAGAGGCATACTAGAAAGGAAAGATATCAGTAAGAGAGGCATACTAGAAAGGAAAGATATCAGTAAGAGAGGCATACTAGAAAGGAAAGATATCAGTAAGAGAGGAATACTAGAAAGGAAAGATATCAGTAAGGGGGGGGGGATACTAGAAAGAAAAGATATCAGTAAGAGAGGTATACTAGAAAGAAAAGATATCAGTAAGAGAGGAATACTAGAAAGGAAAGATATCAGTAAGAGAGGAATACTAGAAAGGAAAGATATCAGTAAGGGAGGGATACTAGAAAGAAAAGAAACCTGTAAGGGAGTCATACTAGAAAGGAAAGATATCAGTAAGGGAGGGATACTAGAAAGAAAAGAAACCTGTAGGGGAGATATACTAGAAAGAAAAGTAACCTGTAAGGGAGGCATACTAGAAAGGAAAGATATCAGTAGGGGGGGATACTAGAAAGGAAAGATACTAGTAAGAGAGGCATACTAGAAAGAAAAGATATCAGTAAGGGAGGCATACTAGAAAGAAAAGATATCAGTAAGAGAGGAATACTAGAAATGAAAGATATCAGTAAGAGAGGCATACTAGAAAGGAAATATATCAGTAAGAGAGGCATACTAGAAAGGAAAGATATCAGTAAAGGGGGGGGGGATACTAGAAAGAAAAGATATCAGTAAGAGAGGTATACTAGAAAGAAAAGATATCAGTAAGAGAGGAATACTAGAAAGGAAAGATATCAGTAAGGGGGGGATACTACAAAGAAAAGATATCAGTAAGAGAGGAATACTAGAAAGGAAAGATATCAGTAAGAGAGGAATACTAGAAAGGAAAGATATCAGTAAGAGAGGAATACTAGAAAGGAAAGATATCAGTAAGGGGGGGATACTACAAAGAAAAGATATCAGTAAGAGAGGAATACTAGAAAGGAAAGATATCAGTAAGAGAGGCATACTAGAAAGGAAATATATCAGTAAGAGAGGCATACTAGAAAGGAAAGATATCAGTAAGGGGGGGATACTACAAAGAAAGATATCAGTAAGAGAGGAATACTAGAAAGGAAAGATATCAGTAAGGGGGGGATACTACAAAGAAAAGATATCAGTAAGAGAGGTATACTAGAAAGAAAAGATATCAGTAAGAGAGGAATACTAGAAAGGAAAGATATCAGTAAGGGGGGGATACTACAAAGAAAAGATATCAGTAAGAGAGGAATACTAGAAAGAAAAGATATCAGTAAGGGAGGCATACTAGAAAGGAAAGATATCAGTAAGGGGGGGATACTACAAAGAAAAGATATCAGTAAGAGAGGTATACTAGAAAGAAAAGATATCAGTAAGGGAAGCATACTAGAAAAGAAAGATATCAGTAAGGGGGGGATACTACAAAGAAAAGATATCAGTAAGAGAGGAATACTAGAAAGGAAAGATATCAGTAAGAGAGGAATACTAGAAAGGAAAGATATCAGTAATGGGGGGATACTAGAAAAGAAAGATACTATTAAGGGAGGAATACTAGAAAGAAATGATACTAGTAACGGAGAAATACTAGAAAGAAAAGAAACCTGTAAGGGAGGAATACTAGAAGGAAAAGATACTAGTAAGGAAGGCATACTAGAAAGAAAAGAAACCTGTAAGGGAGAATACTAGAAAGAAAAGATACTAGTAAGGGAGGCATACTAGAAAGAAATGGTATCAGTAAGAGAGGAGGTATACTAGAAAGAAGAAAAACTCATAAGAGAGGCATACTAGAAAAAAAGATACAAATAAGGGAAGGATACTGAAATGAAATACTATTAAGTGGGGCATACTAGAAAGAAAAGATATCAGTAAGGGAGGAGGTATACTAGAAAGAAAAGTAACGTATAAGAGAAGCATACTAGAAAAAAAAGATACTAATAAGGGAGGGATACTAGAAAGAAAAGGAGTATTAGAAAGAAAAGATAACAGTAACAGTGACATACTAAAAAGAAAAGATGCCAGTGAGGAAGTGATAGTAGGAAGAATAGATATCAGTGAGGGAGGCATACTAGAAAGAAGTATAAGGGAAAGATACTAGAAAGATAAGGTATCAGTGAAAGGAATACTATAAAGAAAAGATACTTATAAGAGAGGCATAGTATAGTAGAAAGAAATTTGATTTCCTACACCCTTTAAGATGGGATTAGCAGTGCGAGTCAATCGGAACACCAGACTCTAGACTACTGCTTGCATTATCCCTCCCTGTTGTCAACATAGGTCAATCTGAGACTTACTTTATATCTGTTAAAGTGCAATTTCTTATAAAAAAAATATTAAAATTGGATTTTTTAAGTTAAAGTTTATTAGAAGCAAAAGTTTAATTCAAATTAGAAAAAAAAATTGAAGAAAAGCAGTGTAATTTGAAAACGAAAGGACGTCACACGAAGACAAACAGAAGAAAAAGTAAAATTTTATTTTTATTTTTTTTTTTGTAAATTAGATGGATCCATCAATTTAGTACTTTCAACTGTCATGTTGAATACTTTTAGCTTACCATCAACGATCTGGAGGGTAATGAATTGATATATTGAAATCCTAGGCACCAACGAACAAGGCGTGTATCCAGATTGTTCAAAATAAGTGTGCCCGCCTTATAGCCAGGACTCCTTGGTACGCCCGTAATGTTGATATTCACTATGATTTGAAAATGGAATCCATAGATAGTTACATCACACGACTTACTACCAATGAAGACAAAAAAACTATCTACTCATCCAAACCTCCTTGTACAAACTCTAAATCCTGCCACCAACCTTCCTCAACCTCACTGAATAATTACTTCATCCAGTGACTATCTGACTACCTTTCCAGTTCATGACTAAAAGCATTGAAAACTATGACTAACAAGACCACATGACCGCGAATACGACATCATTACTGTACAGACTAACTTAATATCCGACATGAATTACTGACATTCCAAGTTATAGTAGCACAGTAATCAAGCAGTAGAAGGCCTCTGGTCTGGAACTGCTAGTTACGACGTGCACCATAGTGCGCGGTTATATTCGTTGGTCGTTGGTCGTTGGATATTGAAATCCTGAAGATTTTATTGCAGCAATGGAAGCCCCTTCTCTCGCTATACGAAAGAAATTAAGAAATTTTTGTTCCACGCGAGATTTGCGTGTCACGTATCCATAAGGATGCATGTGGTTCATCTTACGTAACCGGTATGCGGGGGAGGTGAGGAGGATATAACAAGAAATAGGTTACGCTGTAGTAGCAGTCTCACAACAGAACAAAAATATTCTGAGGTAAAATGGATAACCAACAAAAGTTTTCAACACAAATGAAGTTTTATTCAACGCGTTTCGAACACTTTGTGTTCACCATCAGGAAGACACTTCTGATGGTGAACTTCTGAAGAAGTGTCTCCTGATGATGAACACAAAGTGTTCGAAACGCGTTGAATAGTACTTCATTTGTGTGGAGACTTTTGTTGGTTATCAGTGTCTTCCTGATGATGAACACAAAGTGTTCGAAACGCGTTGAATAGTACTTCATTTGTGTGGAGACTTTTGTTGGTTATCAGTGTCTTCCTGATGATGAACACAAAGTGTTCGAAACGCGTTGAATAAAACTTCATTTGTGTGGGACTTTGTTGGTTTCAGGTCTTCCTGATGATGAACACAAAGTGTTCGAAACGCGTTGAATAAAACTTCATTTGTGTGGAGACTTTTGTTGGTTATCAGTGTCTTCCTGATGATGAACACAAAGTGTTCGAAACGCGTTGAATAAAACTTCATTTGTGTGGAGACTTTTGTTGGTTATCCATTTTACCTCAGAATGAGTAAATACCACACTATTACGGATTGCACAACTAATGATTTAGAACAAAAACAGTTCGAACTTAGTCCTTTGTGATACCACACAATAAACATCCTACATGGGAAGTTATAAATTTTGCCTAACTCAAATGATTTTTGTTTTAAGGTTCTTTAACGAGTGCCTCTCATCGGACAGGCTTGGGGCCGACGTCTTGACGTCCTTTCTGATAACGGTATTTGTTTTCAGAGATTTATTTATAAATAAATTGTTTTTAATCTTTAGAATAAGTAATGGGGAGTAATTAATTTTTGGACTGAATCCTCAATGAGTATTCAAATAACTTGAGTTACTCCATCTGACAGAATATTTATTTAGTTTCCCTTTTCTTATTGGGCATCTAAAGGACTTTAGTTACTTTATCTGACCTAATGTCTAAAGGACTTTAGTACTCCATATAACCGAATATCTAAAGGACTTTAGTACTCATATATATCAAAGAACTTAGTATTATAAGAGATTTATAGGACTTATCCATATACCGATATATAAAGGACTTTAGTACTCATCTAACCGTATATCTAAAGGACTTTAGTACTCCATATCGATATTAAAGGACTTTAGTACTATGAGTCAAGAACTTTAGTTACTCCATTAACAGAATATTTATAGGACTTTAGTTTCTTTTTGATCTGGATCTAAAGGACTTTAGTTACTTTATCTAACCTAATATCTAAAGGACTTCAGTACTCCCATATGACCATATGTAGGATTTAGTACTAAGAGTTCCAAAGGAACTTAAGTACTCCATATAACCGAATATATAAAGGACTTTAGTACTCCATATAACCTAATATGTAAAGGACTTTAGTACTCCATATAACCGAATATATAAAGGACTTTAGTACTCCATATAACCGAATATATAAAGGACTTTAGTACTCAATGAGATCCAAAGAACTTTAGTTAATTTACCTGACAGAATATTTATAGGACTTCAAATCCCCTTATCTGATCTGGTATCTAAAGGACTTTAGTTACTTCATCTGCCCTAATATCTAAAGGACTTCAGTACTCCATATGACCGACTATGTGAAGGATTTTAGTACTTAATGAGTTTCCAAGGAACTTAAGTTACTCCATCTAACAGAATATTTATAGGACTTCAGTTTCTCTTTTCTTATTGGGCATCTAAAGGACTTTGGTTAATTTATCTAACCTAATATCTAAAGGACTTCAGTACTCCATATGACCGACTATGTAAAGGACTTTAGTACTCAATGAGTATCCAAAGAACTTAAGTTACTCCATCTGACAGAATATTTATAGGACTTCAGTTTCCCTTTTCTTATTGGGCATCTAAAGGACTTTAGTTACTTTATCTAACCTAATATCTAAAGGACTTCAGTACTCCATATGACCGACTATGTAAAGGACTTAAGTACTCAATGAGTATCCAAAGAACTTAAGTTACTCCATCTGACAGAATATTTATAGGACTTTAGTTTCCCTTTTCTTATTGGGCATCTAAAGGACTTTAGTTACTCCTTTCTGACTGAGTTCTGGAAATTCATCGATCATTGGTGCATTCTTTACTCCTCCCTGCTCTAGGTTAGGTTAGGTTAGGTTGCAGAGGCAGTTCCACAAGGGAACACACGTAGGCCAAGCATTGGCCCTTTGTGATACCACACAATGAAGATTGATTCTACAGTGGGAGTCCTAAATTTTGCCTAACTCAAGTGTATTTAGAGTAGGGGATCTTTAAACGAGTACCTGACATCGTACAGGCTCGGGACCGACAGTTTAACGTCCTTCTCCGAGGGACGACGTGCTCGGATTTATTCACCTCCTGCATGAATAAATCGAGGGCCAGATGGGGATTGAACCCCGGTCCTATCAGATCAGAGGTGAGAACGTAACCACTGAGCTAGCCTGACCCCCTCCTCCCGCTCTAAGATTTCACCATCTGACAGTTGAATACAAACTGATGGATATCCATTTTTTTTAGTTATAGTTAGTTTTTTTATTGAAGACATGTTGAATGTTTTGCTCAATTCATATATATATATATATAGATATAATGTTTGCTGTTTACTCACGGCAATCCCTTTCATCTGAACTATCAACACAGTCACGGATACCATCGCAACGACTGTACTCAGGAATGCATTCTCCTGAGTCACATTCAAACTCATCTCCGCGACATCTAGAAGCTAAACACACCAATTCATGGTAACAGTATGATAAAAAGAAATCAACAATTAGCTTAATATCAGCACTGATGAAAGAAACACTCTACAAGTAATGCAATCGCATCAAGCAGGCATGGTTGATTGATAGTAAAACTTGTCCTTAGGCATGGTGTTTAAATGTATAGGCATGGCTGTAAATGTCTTAGGCTATCTTGATAATGAAATGATAATCATGGTATCTTTGTATCAGTAGTCATAAGGCATGGAGTTTAACTGTATAGGCATGGATATGAAAGAGATATGGTATATTGTCAAAGACATGAATTACTTAGGCTGTTTTGATAAATGAAATGATAATCATGGTTTCTTTGTATCAGTAGTCATAAGGCATGGTGTTTAACAGTATAGGCATGGATATGAAAGAGATATGGTATATTGTCAAAGACATGAATTACTTAGCCTGTTTTGATAAATGAAATGATAATCATGGTTTCTTTGTATCAGTAGTCATAAGGCATGGTGTTTAACTTTATAGACATAGATATGAAAGAGATATTGTATATTGGCATGGACCTGAATAAGATATGGTATATTGTCAAAGACATGAATTACTTAGCCTGTTTTGATAAATGAAATGATAATCATGGTTTCTTTGTATCAGTAGTCATAAGGCATGGTGTTTAACTTTATAGACATAGATATGAAAGAGATATTGTATATTGGCATGGACCTGAATAAGATATGGTATATTGTCAAAGACATGAATTACTTAGCCTGTTTTGATAAATGAAATGATAATCATGGTTTCTTTGTATCAGTAGTCATAAGGCATGGTGTTTAACTGTATAGACATGGATATGAAAGAGATATTGTATATTGTCAAAGACATGAATTACTTAGGCTGTTTTGATAAATGAATTGATAATCATGGTTTCATAGTGTCAGTAGTCTTCAGGCATGGTGTTTAACTGTATAGGCATGGATATGAATGATATATAGTATATTATCAAAGCCATGAATTACTTAGGCTGTTTTGATAAATGAAATGATAATCATGGTTTCATAGTGTCAGTAGTCTTCAGGCATGGTGTTTAACTGTATAGGCATGGATTTGAATGAGATAGAGTATATTGTCAAAGCCATGAATTACTTAGGCTGTTTTGATAAATGAATTGATAATCATGGTTTCATAGTGTCAGTAGTCTTCAGGCATGGTGTTTAACTGTATAGGCATGGATTTGAATGAGATAGAGTATATTGTCAAAGCCATGAATTACTTAGGCTGTTTTGATAAATGAATTGATAATCATGGTTTCATAGTGTCAGTAGTCTTCAGGCATGGTGTTTAACTGTATAGGCATGGATTTGAATGAGATAGAGTATATTGTCAAAGCCATGAATTACTTAGGCTGTTTTGATAAATGAAATGATAATCATGGTTTCATAGTGTCACTAGTCTTAAGGCATGGTGTTTAAATGTATAGGCATGGATATGAATGGGATATGTTGTTTATATGTACAGACATGGATATGAATATCTTATATGTCTTGATAATGAAATATAAATCATGGTTTGATAGTGTCAATAATCTTAAGGCATGGTGTTTAAATGTACAGGCATGGGTATCAATGGGATATGGTTTTTAAATGTATTGTTATGGATATAAAATATCTGATATAGTCAAAGCCATGAATGTTTTACATTGTATTGTTAATGAAATGGAAAACAATGTTTCATAGCAATAATACTCTTAAGACATGGCGTTTAAATGTACAGGCATGGACGTGAATGTTTACGCTGCCTTGATAATGAATAATAATCATTGTTTCATAGTGTCACTAGTCTTAAGGCATGGTGTTTAAATGTATAGGCATGTATATGAATGGGATATGGTGTTTAAATATACAGGCATGGGTGTGAATGTCTTGGGCTGCCTTGATAATGAAATGATATCCATTGCTTCATAGTATCAATTGTCTTAAGGCATGGTGTTTAAATGTACAGGCATGGACGTGAATGTTTAAGCTGCCTTGATAATGAATAATAATCATTGTTTCATAGTGTCACTAGTCTTAAGGCATGGTGTTTAAATGTACAGCCATGGACGTGAATGTTTAGGCAGCCTTGATAATGAAATGATATCCATTCCTTCATAGTATCAATTGTCTTAAAGCATGGTGTTTAAATGTACAGGCATGGACGTGAATGTTTAGGCTGCCTTGATAAAGAAATGATATCCATTCCTTCATAGTATCAATTGTCTTAAGGCATGGTGTTTAAATGTATAGACATGTATATGAATGGGATATGGTGTTTAAATATAGAGGCATGGACGTGAATGTTTAGGCTGCCTTGATAATGAAATGATATCCATTCCTTCATAGTATCAATTGTCTTAAGGCATGGTGTTTAAATGTATAGGCATATATATGAATAGGATATGGTGTTTAAATATACAGGCATGGACGTGAATGTTTACGCTGCCTTGATAATGAATAATAATCATTGTTTCATAGTGTCACAAGTCTTAAGGCTGGTGTTTAATTGTATAGGCATGGAATGAGACATGGTGATTAAGTGTTGAGCCATTGCTCAAGATGAAATATAAGCCATTGAATCATGAATAACAGTTGTATCGCATTTCTTCGCTATAATACACAACCATGATCAAGTTACCCTCTTGATGAAATATCCCCCATTGCTCCCTCTAATATATATAGATATATATTCCCTACTAAGTCCACCCTGACCTCATTGTTCCTAAACTTTCCTCATTAAGAAGCCTCCCCCCACTCCTCCTTCACCTTTTACCCCCACCCCTACCTCCTTTCTTACACCTTCCTTCCGACAAAGTTAATAGAAAAAAATATACGACTTTCAATATAACCACAATAAAAAAAAAACATCAATTATAGCGAAAACCTAAATAACATTCACTCTGCTTTATATTCGACTTAATGAAACCAAATATACCATGCTACTATGCTTGTCACGAAGAAAAAAAATGGAAAAAATGTATATTCAAAAAGTCTACATTATAAATAATGTAATAATGAAAACAACGTCTTTCCAATACATAGTAGTCTTCTTCAGTTTTACCATATCTATAATATATAAATTAGAATATACTTGACCATCGAATTTTCGTAGTCATTGATACCAAGCCTGGTCTGGAAACAGAAAGGTCTGGAAATTGGTAACACTGGTGAGTGGTAGCGTATGGTGGTAGGGTA
>JAPFBL010000898.1:0-59760 GCA_026182355.1 Hermatobates lingyangjiaoensis | reverse complement strand
TCAAATTATCCAAAATGGTTCTCCTTGGAAATAATAAATAAAATCTGGAGTGGCCTACACTCAACATTACTATAAGTAAATTTAATATCAAACTTCTTGAGTATATAAAACATAACGTCTCATTTAACCATAACATAAATATCTAAATGGGATATAATTATTAGCATTTCATTCGTGAGGTAGTACAGATAGTGATTGAAGGACATATCAATTTATAAGCTTATTTTTGTACATCACAAATAATTTATTATTTGCAAATAATTTCGTTAGTATAACTACAGCAGTAATAACATTTTTGAAAAGCCAAAGTGAACATTTCTTGATACGAAATAATCTCCTACAATAGAACATAGCCTTTGTTCAAATAGCCAGTGGATTTCTTACATCGTTTACTTCACCTCCTTCTTCATTGAATATTTAAGTGAAATTTTCAAATTTAAAACAGGAAAATACTCTAATTTTCTCTGAAAAACATCAAATACATCGAAGAAAAAATGTCGTTTTAAGATAATTTATAATTAAGGATGTACGATAATTACATTTATTAACATTAATAAATTACATTTATTATTACATTTATTAATCTTCAAACAAAAGATTTCAATTTTGAATTATGTTGAACATTTCTGGTCGTTTATAGAATTATTATACAGGGAAACTTATGGCTCCTTAGTATTTAAAAAAATCAATTTTCCTTCCCCTTTATCAAAAATCATATATACCAATTTTTCTGAGCAAGTGTTATCTTTTTCCTGTCTGCTGTGCTCTGTTATAAGCTTGCTGTGAATGTATATTCAGAAAAAATATATTAGTAATTAGCCAGTATAACGGAATATATATATACTTTGAATTGAAATCAGACGGTCCAAACGGACAAATAATTAAAGTTACAGCTAGAGAACACAAGAAAAAGGACGAACACTCACGAATCTCGATAATTTCGGCGTCTTGCCGTCTTCAGGAGAGTAGAAAGAAAGAAAATAAAAGGAGAAAGAATGAAGGAACGGAGACGTAAATACGTCCACTGGCCGATGTAAACTGTCGCGAATATATATATATAAAAAAATTAGAGAAACGATTCTTCGAACTGAATAAACTAGAATTTAAAAAAGAACACATAGAAAGGAAACCACTGAACTCACTACTATATTTCGATGTCCTCGTCTTCAGGAAAAGAAGTGAATCGCTCCAAAGGCTGATAACGACTCAAAACGTTGTTTAACGTCGTTATCAGCCTTTGGAGCGATTCACTTCTTTTCCTGAAGACGAGGACATTGAAATATAGTAGTGAGTTCAGTGGTTTCCTTTCTATGTGTTCTTTTTTTAAATTCTAGTTTATATATATATATATATATATAGCCGTTATATTTATAGAAGATAGAAGATAGTTTTATAGAAGTAAAACGGTTAATTTTCATAATATTTTTATTTCTAACGATATTTTAAGTTGATTTTGTCTGTAGTTTATAAAGGACTATTTCAAAAAGTGAAAGTCACTCAGCGAATTAGCAGCTGCTCTCCCGGCAGCCATTTTTAATTGATATCATTAAAAACCTATTACAAAGATCGACCACATTTTTATTTACGATTCATCACAGAAATTATTACTTATACTATTATTAAGTACATTAACAAATCTTTTTATTTCAAATAATTTTATATGTTAACGAAAGTCATTATTTTTTAAAAAGTAGCTAGAAAGTATTAATAAAGTTTGCTTATAAATAAGTTTTATTAAAACAAGAGAGCGTTTCAAACAGTTGGGTCTTCTTCTTTTAGATTTATAAACAAATAAAAGATGTTTTTGAGGAAACTTTGTTAAGTCATTTCTCAAGCAAATAGACCAATCCTTCTATGAACTGTTGTTTTTATCATTTTTATTTGATATTCTAAAGAACGACTGTTACAAAGATCGACTGTTACAGAGATCGACTGTTAACAAAGATCGACTGTTAACAAAGATCGACTGTTACAGAGATCGATTGTTACAAAGAACGACTGTTACAAAGAACGACTGTTACAAAGAACGACTGTTACAAAGAACGACTGTTAACAAAGATCGACTGATACAGTGATCGACTGTACAGTGATCGACTGTTACAAAGATCGACTGTTACAAAGATCGACTGATACAGTGATCGACTGTTACAAAGATCGACCACATTTTCATTTACAAATCATGACAAAATTCATTAATTATAATTAAGTATAAAGTATATTAACAAAACCTTTCCCGTTTCTAAATTTAATATTTAAAAAAAATTAATATTTCTTAAAGAATCCTTTAAAATTATTAACAAAGTCTCTATATAAACAAGTTTTCCTATAAAACCTGAGATTTAAAACATTTCGGTGTTTTTCTTTACATTTATCTGTTAAACGTATCGTTTTTTTTTTATCGTTAAACACGTTTTTATGATATCATAGCAAGTAATTTTTCAAGGAAATAAACAGGCCTGTCCTTTAGCTAGGTCGAGATGATGTGTGATCCGCCCTTGTGGGAGTCCCGCGGGATGACGGTAGTGAATTTTGGAACAAATAAACGTTTACTGGTTAATCAGTCATGCCAGCGGCAGATTTTCTCTTCAAATAAAATTGAAACTTCTAAGCCCTTTTTATTTCTAATATCTGAACAATATAATCAATATACGTAGGTTAAGTTAGGTTAGGTTACAATGGCCGTCCAGAGAGAGAACACACATAGGCCGCAAGCCGGCCTCTTGTGATACCACAAAGAAGAATTGGGGCTATTCTCCTCCGTCCCTGGTCCACTCGAACCATCTCGAGAGAACAATAAATCTAGACAGATCCCTGATACCAGTGGATGCTAAGTTATCAAGATTGTCAAAGAAATATTCTACTAGTGCTTCTTTTCTTCTTTGAGCCAAAACCAGGGTATTGAAAGAGAAAGTAGGAATTGTCTCTTCCTCTTCCTCATTCTGGGCATGCCTTGCAAAAATCCTTCGAATCCAATCCTAATTTGGTGGCGTGTTTACCTACGAGCCAATCCCCTGTATATATAATCAGTATAAACATTTTTAATGTATATAGGGGGTCAGGCTAGCTTAGTGGTTACGTGCTCGCCTCTGAACTGATAGGACCGGGGTTCGATCCCCACCTGTCCCTCGATTTATTCACGCAGGAGGTGAATAAATCTGAGCACGTCGTCCCTCGGAGAAGGACGTTAAACTGTCGGTCCCGAGCCTCTACGATGTCAGGTACTCGTTAAAAGATCCCTACTCTTAATACACTTGAGTTAGGCAAAATTTAAGACTCCCAGTGTAGAATCAATCTTCACTGTGTGGTATCACAAAGGGCCAATGCTCGGCCTAAGTGTGTTCCCTTGTGGGACTGCCACTGCAACCTAACCTAACCTAATGTATATAATAATTTATGGGTGGTGGAGAATCCCTAGTGACTGAGTGTCCATGAACACAGCACCTTCATGGGTTCGGACATGAAATAAGCCTAAACTTAAGTTTTTAATATCAGCTGTAGATAATTTACAAGTATCAGTAAATAGTAACTGGAACCAGAACTAGTAGAGAGAATTTATCTTAAAAAATAAATTCTATTTGAAACAAACTTATAAATGACCGATTATTACTTCTCGTTAATAATCATATTAGTGATTTTCGAAATTTTAAACAATTCATAAACATTATAAATCTATTTCAAAGGGCTACTGGCCTACACGGCTGCCAATAGCTGTCCAGTAGGACTTCGGTCCGGAGTCCTACCCGAGAGCTCTTAAAATACTATCGGTACCACGGTGACAAGGTTCAAAGCCCATGAGTGAATTTCATTTTTCATTTCAATTATTTTACTTTATTACATTTATCTTTCTCTTCTTTACAGTGTTTAACTCATGCCTCGTCATGCGGTTGGACTCTTGGTGGCTGTGGTTTCCTTACTCAGGTAGAGTAGACACAAATGATCTTATGTGATGTGTCGCTGTGTGAGAAGCAGTATCTTCTCGGGTGAGTGTCTGCATTACACCAAGCAGGAGGTAGACCTCCAGCCCTCACCAGTGGGTGGGAGCATTTATTGGCAAATGCTCCTATACTGGTACTCATTCTTAATGAGCCCTGGCCCGGGGGAATGGGTACTTCCCTCTTCGGAGGGGGACGACTGAGCCCACATCAAACCGAAAATTAGAGACTGTAAGTGTGTTCTTTTGATTTCTCTATGTTTCTATTTCTATATTGAACTATATATATACTTTTTCGTTGGAAATACGATGCAAAACGGAGAAATATAGTTCAATAGAGACAAAGAAACATAGAGAAATCAAAAGAACACACTTACAGCCTCTAATTTTCGGTTTGAACCGTCTTCAGGAGAGATAAGAGAGGTAAACCAAGCGCACTGGTTCAGAGACGGTCGGAGACCAACAGTGTTGCCGCATGCGCGCCCGGTCACAGAAAATAAGGTAGACAGGAATCAATTTATAATTACATTAAATTAGTGGAATATGAAAACAATAAATAAATAAAAGAAAAAATTGAGGGACGAACAGAGAAATTGATACATAAATAAATTATTGATACATACATAAAAGTAAGGACTAAGCTATGATAGAATAAAATAATATATAATATATATATATATATATATATATATATATATATATATATAAAGCTTTCACATAAACACGTGAAATAACAATCAATGATCAAACCACAATAAGAAATGGGAAAACAATACTAAGATCTTTCAACCGTAACAAGCGGTCTTCGTCAGAGTCAAAAACCCAACTGACCCACCTGACCCAGAGTCAAAAACCCAGTTGGGTTTTTGACTCTGACGAAGACCGCTTGTTACGGTTGAAAGATCTTAGTCTTGTTTTCCCATTTCTTATTGTGGTTTGATCATTGATATATATATATATATATATATATTTAATCGAACCTACATTAATGAAGGACTCTTTCCTAAATATATATATTATTTGAGGTTGACTATAGCACTGCGTGAAATATATATATAAATCATCAACCCCCAATATGAAATGAGGAAACAAGACTAAGATCTTTCAACCGTAACAAGCGGTTCGTGAGAGTCAAAAACCCACGTGAGAGTGGGAGCATTTATTGGCAAATACTCCTATACTGGTACTCATTCTTAATGAGCCCTGACCCGGGGGAACGGGTACTTCCCTCTCTGAGGGGGACGACCGAGCCCTCACGGGCACTGGGGGGAGTCCTAAAACTGCAAGGATTTGTAGGACTCTGACTACTAAACCTTATATATAGACTTTCCAAAAATGTTATACTGTGTATCTAAATGTTTAATTAAATGTAATGAAAGGCTTAATGTAATTGTATTGTAATGTATTTTAATGTTAACACTAAGATTCGATAACATGTAATATATTTTATATGGTGCATACAAAATAAATGAAAAAAAAATAATATTAGTGCCTCAATGTATCAACACGACAAATCAATATTGAGGTTTGCACAGTGGAAACGTGCTCGACACTGGACAACTAGATCCAGGGTTCAATACCCATTCTGGACCTCGATTTATTCAAGCGGTAGGTGAATAAATCCAAGCACATTATCTCTCAGAGGGGACTCAGGTATTTGTTAATCATACCTAGTCTTAAAAAAATTTGAGTTAGGAAAATGTAGGACTTTCAATGTAGAATTAACGGGTAATATGGCTATGTCATTACTAAAATGAGTTTTTTTGTTCCAATATTTTCTCTCCTGTGGGTTACATCGAAAATTTGAGACTGTAAATATGTGGCCCACTTAAGTAAAAAAATATACTTAAGCATATAACAATATCATATAACAAGGGGTTGTTTTCTTGACCATAATTACTAATAACACGTTTTCTTCTTCTCAGAATTTGGTCAGGGTTAATATTTGAAATCACCTTTTCGCCAACGTTTCGACTTTATTTTAAGACATACTCAGGGCTATAAAGTAACAAAAATAATGGATATTTGCCATATCTACTTTACATTAATCATAAAAAATTCAAGCTAGCCTTGGGTAAGTAAGTGTTTTGAATTTTTTATAATGAATGTAAAGTAGATATAACAAATGTCCATTGTTTTTGTTACTTTATAGCCCTGAGAATGTCTTAAAATAAAGACGAAACGTTGTCGAAAAGGTGATTCCAAATATTAACCCTGACCAAATTCTGAGAAGAAGAATATCATACAAATACAATAATAGATAATTGTAAACTAAGCGAAAACAGATATTTACTGCGTTAGTCCTACTATAATATAGTAGTATATACTATAGACCAGGGTTTCCCAAACTTTTTCTGGCTGGCGCCCCCTTGTCTTCTAGAATAGACTAGAATAGCGCCCCCTACCCCATAAAAATGGAAAGATATGCCAAAAAGCCTATCAGAACTAACCTATTCTATTCAGGTTTAACTTTTTTGGAGAAAGAAAAAAATAAATCTCAAGTTAGTTACCTTCCGAGGTTTCAAATGTTTCTCTAGCTGCTAGACAGCTAGAGTCTAGCTGTCATGCAATCTACAGCCACAATCTATCTTTACAGAATTAAGATTGCGGTCTACTGTTTATATAGGTAACGATCATTTCATTCTTCTTATCTCGACCGAAAACTCATTTACTTCCGATCAAGGCTGACCTCTTAATCCATAGGACATACTCGTACGTGAAAGATCAGCTTATCTTTTTACTCCCTTTATTTTGACCGAAAACTCTGTTTTACTTTCGACCGAGGCTGGCCCCTTAATCCTCAGGTAAAAGAGCGGCGTATCTTTTGAAATTCTTATTTCTAATTTTTATTACTTGTATGGTTTTTGACTGTTACCGCCAACAGTTTGGGACGACGGTGTAAGTATTGTAGCAGCCAGCTGCTACATTAGCTACACTGTCGCCACCAACCATCTATTTTTTAGTTACCGCCCCCCAAACCGCATATTTTGCGTTACCGCCCCCCAACCCCCTATTTTTGCGTTACCGCCCCCCCATATCAAACCACCGCCCACTTTGGGAAACGCTGCTATAGACTATAGACTATGTTGTAGTGTTGTAGAATATATACTATTGCGTGGCATATAAATCAACGT
Organism: Hermatobates lingyangjiaoensis; assembly: GCA_026182355.1. Lineage (NCBI taxonomy): Eukaryota > Metazoa > Arthropoda > Insecta > Hemiptera > Hermatobatidae > Hermatobates > Hermatobates lingyangjiaoensis. The sequence goes on along the minus strand of JAPFBL010000898.1, from coordinate 52,695 downwards.
CAAAAATACAGTAAGACATTCAGAATAGGACTAAGATCATTCAACTAAAACAACTGGTCGGCTACCGAACTGGTCTTCGTCAGAGTTACACTCGAACTCAGTTCAAGTAAGAGAAGGTTGGAGTGTAACTCTGACGAGATCAGTTTTGATTAAAAAACCTTTGTCATTTCTGCGGTTTAAACATTGAGTTTTCCTTTAATGTGTTTACTGTGAAATCTTTTGGTAGAAATGTAGAGTAGGGTACCAGGTGTAAAATGGCGGCTTGAAATAAATCCGGCATATTGACGGTTTGTGTATCGATATATTGGAATCACGTTCTAATTGACAAGTGTATGACGTAATAACGACCCTTTATTGAGAACAGAAATAAAATTAACAACAAATAAAAAATAAATTTGATCAATAGTAACTTTAATGAGACTGCATTAATAATAAATAATTTTTTTTAAATTTAGTCCTTTATTTTCTATTTAAAAATAAACAATTTCAAACAATTCGCAACCCCCAAGGAGGTCGCAACTCACCAGTTGAAGACCCTTGGTTTATATGACCCTTGACAGCACAGAACACTTCTCCAAAAGTACTTTTTTGAATACCTAATTTTTAATATTATTCAAAAATTATTTTTAACTGTTGCCGCAAAATAAACCTTTTTTTTTTTTAAAAAAAAAACTAATAGTGTCATAATCCCCCCCTTTTCCAAACTACTGCATATTACTAACAAGAATAAAATTATTGTCTAAATCGTATTTTTTTTCCTTATTTTTCAGAAGACGAAAAATCCTCTTAGTCAGTGTAGCCGGCATTACTCCTTTTGGGATCTTTTATGATTGTTTTTTTCACTTAGGCTAAGCTATTTTATTGATAATCTAATAATTTATATGATAATGAAACAATTTTCTGTTCCGCAAAACTCACTAAAACTCGGGGAATATTTAGTTTAGAAGCTTGGATGTTCCAATAATGGATGGGCGAAAAGAAATTTTTGATATAGGGAATAGAAAATGTATTCTAACGTAGTGCAATCAGTTATTATGCTAGGGTAAAAAGGTAAAGACTTTTTACAGTTTTACCATAGACACTCACCCTTAGTTAATGCCTGAGGAAGAACACTGCGTGTTCGAAACGCGTTGTTTATACCATTAATTAAATTTTTATATGTGGTGACCTTTTTACTAACTTTTTACCCTATAATAGAAAATGTAGTTTTTTTTTCTCGAAAAAAAAAACAAAAATTTCCATCTCGAACCTGAATTATGTCAGAAAATAGTACAAGATCCTTACTTTGATAAACTTGATTATTATTAAGTCATAATCAAGTAAGTCATAATCTTGTAATGTGGCTCATTCAAAAAATTGAGACTAAATAACAAACAGATTACATTTGCCAACGTTACAACATAGAAGGTAGTGTTTGCAGCTATTAAATCTAATGACATATGCGTGCGTGTGGAGGGGGAAGGTCAAGGGTCACCGCTTCAAGTCCATTGAGTTGTTACCCACCCACTGTATATTATAAGCAGGAAACAGCTAATTATTTAATTACTCATTAATTACTAGATATCTATAAACAATAAAAAACATCCAATCTCATTCTTCTTAATCAAGACCTTACTTATAATTACTCCAAACTAATTACTTAAAACATCTACTTTAGTTTCATTCTACTAAGTTAAGTTTTTCTTTTATTCATTCCAATACCCTTGTTTCAATATTACTTAGTGAACTCAACTTATAAATAAACTGCCAGAAATTCTAAACTTTGGATTTCAAGAAAAACTTTTCCTGACAACTGTATTAATCTCTACTAAGTCCTGCCAAGCACAAATAATACCTTTAGGATATTTTAAAATAATTATTTATATAATCGTAAAACAAATTAAAAATGATATAAAAACAAAAAAAAATTATTTAACATAAAAATAAAATTTCCTAGGCTTTAGAGCATAAAGATTGAATTTTTACAATGCTCCTGTGATAGTTTCTTTTACAAATTTATAGACAATAATAATTTTTTTTTTACATTTATAAACCTTATAGACTTTCAAAAACTTTAACAGTATGTATCTCAATGTTTATTTTAAAATAAGGAAAGGTTTAATTTAATCTTTCCTCTAATTAAAACAATTTTCCTCTACACTTACAATAAAAGAAAACTGCTAAAATGTTATTGATTAATCCATAATTAATTTTACTATTTTTTAGACAAACATATAATGTGTTAAAGTTTCGTAATGTTAAAGCCAGTAATAAGTTAATTTACATCATTTTTTCTTAAGCTATATAATAGTGCGTAGAATCACAAATTGTTGTGTGTTGTTTTACAAACACTTGGTTATATCTTTTGTAGAAACCTGAAGCCAACCCCTCGTTGAATAAGAAACGCTCGTATAAAGACTTTAAAAAGTATTTGTTGATATTTAATAAGGTTTACTGTGCGTAACAAGTACCTGGAATTAACAGAACCTGAACGAGTAGACATCGATAAACTACTGCAAGCGCTTTCGCCTCCTGAGAGGTTGTCAAGATCGTCACCCGAGCCGCCATTCTGTGTCATGTTGTGAAACTTGAGTCAAAGTCAACACTGCTAGCCAGTCACCACTTGTAACAAAGCCGAGAGGTTGTTATCGCCATGGCAACTATCACATTACTATTGATGTTCTCTTCAAAATGAAATCAGACACCCTGTAATACGATGCTTCCGAAGTTGGTACGCAATGACTTGCTTATAACAACCTATTATTCATACCAGCATTACATTAACACTGATAAACATCACCATTAATACTTCAATGGAAAGTAAGTACATACTATCGTTAGAACAGAAAAATACACATGATAAAAGATAGTGTTTTTTCTTTTAATAATACAGTAGAACCTCGTAGTACGAGTACCTCATTGTATGAACAATTCGCTTTGCCAGCAGCCATTCGTAAGAACCTCATGGTACGAGTGCCTAATTGTGCGAGTAATTCGGAACATTGTGCGAGCTATTCATAAGAACTTTTATCTCACAAGTTAGAACAGAAAAATACACATGATAAAAGATAGTGTTTTTTCTTTTAATATTACAGTAGAACCTCGTAGGACGAGTACCTCATTGTACGAGCAATTTGCTTTGCGAGCAACCATTCGTAGAACCTCGTAGTACGAGTGCCTCATTGTATGAACAATTCGCTTTGCCAGCAGCCATTCGTAAGAACCTCATAGTACGAGTGCCTAATTGTGCGAGCAATTCGGAACATTGTGCGAGCTATTCATAAGAACTTTTATCTCACAAGTTAGAACAGAAAAATACATATGATAAAAGATAGTGTTTTTTCTTTTAATATTACAGTAGAACCTCGTAGGACGAGTACCTCATTGTACGAGCAATTTGCTTTGTGAGCAGCCATTCATAAGAACCTCGTAGTACGAGTGCCTCATTGTGCGAGCAGCCATTCGTAAGAATTTTTATCTCGTAAGACGAGTAAAAATTCTTAGTATGAGTGACCACCTGCATTTTAAGTTTAGTAGATTAATAAAACATGACTATTTCTTTCATGAATTTTTATTATTCATTTTACATGTACAGTACATGTATAGTTTTTCTAATTGCAACTATTCTGTTTTAAAAATAAACTTTGGTTGATGTAACGGATTATTTATTTTAATATTAATTTGAATAAGAAAAATTTCTTTATAATACGTTCATCGCAATATTACCTCAGTTTGAGAACGAATAAAGCACGCACTGTGAGGTTCTGCTGAGTACTATTAGAGCACAAAGCGCGCGAAATTCAAAAGTGCCCTTAGTTTTTGATCACACCTGGTGTATTGACACATAAAATTGACATTTTGGATATCGTTTTATGAATCATACGGCCATTTATGATTATTAGGTTTGTACCCAGGAGGCACGAACTGTTTTAAATTATCTTTAAACATTTATCTTTCCTTAAATACATTCTTATCATTCAATTTACAGCTTGACTTTAACTTGTATGTTTAATAACTCCCTTCGGTGTTGTTTATGTGTAGAAATCAATATGTACGAGAAAGCAATACATTCACTTTTCGAATAAAACATGATTTGTGAGTAAATTCCATTTCAACATCAGAAGAGAAGCAGGTCTGCTCTGCTCCTCGATATCAGTAAGTCTTTACCTCTGTTCTTTCTTCAATAGACTTTATGTTTGCGAGGTCCAGTTGTACCACTTTTAATATCTAATAATATTTTAACCGGTTATATTCTATATTCTGAATTGGTTTTATATAATAATATGCACACTATATTTCTTTTTTATCGATGCCTGATATTGCGTAAAAACAGTAAAACACCTTTAAGCCAACGTTTACAGTTTGACTCTAGTACCAAACTTCTATAAAAAAATAAGAATTATTGTGAGTATATGTGGTTGAGATAAGAAAACATTGAATAATAATATGTTAAACAAACATGTTTTTATAAAAGAAATTATTATCTCTTTTATCTTCGGGAACGATATGACTTTGTAGAATTCAAAACTTTGGGTTTTAACAGGACTAGAACTGATAACAAGAACATTGTGGGCTCGATCATGCGTAGAAGTTCGTATTGCCTTCCATTAGTGTGTAGTGTGACTATAACACCAGTAATACAGTAATCCCTCGCTAGTTCGCGGTTTCACTTTTCGCGGGTTCAGTGTTTCGCAAGGTCCTGAAATGTTCAATTAAAAATTAAAAAAATATTCAACTGTAATTGCAGTAATAAATAAAAAAAATACAACTCGTAATGAAAAAGTACAGTAATTAGTATTAGAGAAGAAAATATACAGGATTCTTCTTGTACCAGTGACTTGATGGATCAAAATATAATTCTACACCATTAAATTTAAGGTTAATAAAAGCTATTAAAAAATATTCAATAAAGACTAAAAATTAATGAAAAATATTAAAATATAATCAATTGTAACAAGAGAATAATAAAAATTTCAAAAAATAGACCTTTTCATCTATAAATTAAAATAAGGAATAGTTACGAATTTTTTTATTTTATTTACTTGCATTATTATTTACTGTACAATACATTAAAGGTATAATTCTCTCTCTCTTTCTCTTAGCCGGTAAAAACGTAATTTTTTTTTATTAATTATTTCTTTTTTTTCCTGTTTTTCATTTTTATTTACAACACAGTACAGTATTCAGTAAGGTCAGGATTCTCTCTCTGTTGGAAAGGTCGTTGTTTGAGCTTTAGAGGCTTTTATAAAGGCGCGTTTATTATTCGCGGATTTTTACTTTTCGCGGGTGTCTTCGGTCCTCATTTTCCGCGAAAAGTAAGGGATCACTGTACTGATAATGTTATAGATATGACCAAAATACCTCGTATTCTTATTCGTCTACCTCGGTATTCGAACATCAAACAAATCAGAGTTTGAACAGAGATATCGAGAAACTTACGCCCCCAGAATTCGAATATAATTTTGAAACCCAAACAGTTGTCCAAACTTTTAGTTGTTTATATATAATATGGAAGCTTTGGGTAGGGGAGATAAACTTGTTAATCCTACATGTTTAAGTTCAATTTGCTGAAAAATAATATATTTTACTTAAACACGATACAATTATAAAAACATAAATGAAAATTAGATACCTGAAAATAAACGAAATTTAAGATTATATATTACTTTACTAAGTATGCCATAAAGGGTAAGGTTATATCTCGATCTATCAACCCTAGCGGTCAGTGCAGCAACTATTATCCCAGGAGGTTACCATTGATGTTCAAGGAGGTTACAATAATATGACATATCTATATACGTTTTTATATAGAAAAACCATAATATTTAAAAAATTAACGCCTATGTATGATGTAACCGAACGGATTATCCCACTTCACGATATGTATATTTTACTGAAAATTTTTTCGGTATTCGACAAAATCGGTTGTTGTCCGAAATTCTGGAACAATTCATACTTGAGAAACAATGTATTCTCTACAAAATGAAAAGAAAACTAAATGTTTTTTACAACCACAAAACAATTAAATACTTCGTATAATTAATAAAATTGTTAATTTGTTTGGGATTGGAAATTTAAGTTTCATAAACCTCCGGCTGTATGTTTATGTCTAAAAAAATCTGGAGTGGTCTAGACTCAACTTTACTATAAGTAAACTTAATATCAAACTTCTTGGGTATATAATATATAATGTCCCATTTAGGCATAATATAAATTTCTAAATGGGAGATTTTATACTTCATTCCTGGAGATAGTACAGATAGTGATTGATCCACTTATCAATATACATATATGCTTATTCTTGTATATCGTAGGATTAATGGATATAATATCATTATTATAACTACAACAGTAATAACGTTTTGATAAGTGAAAGTGTAGACTTCGTGTTACAAAATATGTAATCTCTTACAGGAGACATGGCTGTTGTTCAAATAATCATTGGATCACTTACATAGTTTATCTGAACTTGTAAATTGATGATTTAAGGCAAAGTTTCCCATTTAAAACATGAAAATATTACTATTTTGCTAAGAAAAAATTATGTTTTAAAATAATTTTTAATTTAAGTTTGTAGGTACTATTTTCATTTATTACTTGTTCAAAGAATGTTTTCAATTTTGAATTATCTTTTACATTTTTGGTCTTTTATAAAACTATTACACTGGAAATTTTATGTCATGCTAGTATTTTTTTAAAAATTACTTTTCTTTCCCTTTGTCAAACATCCAATTTAATTCTAACGTAGTGCAATTAGTTATTATGTGGTATTTACTCATTGTAGGGTAAAAAGCTAATGAAATGGTCTCCACATATAAAAATTTAATCGTATAAACAACGTGTTTCGAACATGTAGTGTTGATTTTTTTACGCGTAAGAATTATATTATTTATATAACATACCAGCAAACGTACCCGTCTTTGATGGAGTTACAAATTCGATTATACATGGTATTTCAAAATATCATTAGAAATTATAGAATAGTAGAAAATATCATTATTAGTTCAGTGTTAAGGAAATGCCTCTGTATACATCACATTAGCTGTCTCTCCTTAAGGTTCATGGAAGTTGGAACTTCTGACTCGTGGGTAAGCAAACTATGGGTGAAGTTGACCATGTGAGAAAAACTTGGTCTCACTCACTTCAATTCCTGCGGTAGATAGAGTTTCCCCTTGGGACTTAGTTACCGTCATTGTGAAACAGACGCTGACAGGATATTGCAATCGTTTGAGTGGAAACGGATAGTGGCTCGGAATCAATGGTATGCGTGGTATACACACAGACTCCCCAGTACCACAACCAGTCATGATGTCCACCTCTAGGGGGGGGGGGGGGGGGGGATATTGGGTTTCCATGGGGTGAAATATGACCACAGTATGTTTACAATGTGAGGAAAGCCATTATAGGTTTTGATCTCTTAACTATAAATTAAATAGTTTTATTGAATTAATATTTTATATATCCATCAATAATAATAATTATCATTTAATTTATAAAATTCTATGATAAATGTAATCAATGTAAAGTTGTAAAAGTGTATATAGTAGCTTGGAAACAAGAGAGTGTACTTTAGGAGCCCCAGAGTTTACAGTGATGGACCTTTATACAGAGGTTATAAGGGTTTCCCTACTCTCCAGTACTCATTTTGGAGTCATTTCTCAAATCTTAAATGACAACTCATACTTATATTGCAGTAATGTTTCTTTCAATATAACTTTATTGAATCAATATTGGACCTTATACACAGAGGTTATAAGGGTTTCCCTACTCTCCAGTAGGGATTTTGGAGTCATTTCTTTTTCTTAAATGGCAACTCATATTTATATTGCAGTAATGTTTCTTTCAATATAAGTTTAATTAGTTCTTGCTATATTCCTGGTTTGGGAGAAGACCAAAAACTTTTTTGAGTCTAATAAATAGACATTATTTACCTGATATTATCAAATACAACAAAATCCAACCATCTTTACATTTTGAAATTATTATTTTGGAGAGAGTTATTAATAGAAAACAGAGATAATATATAATACATGTATTATCTCAAAATTGATGTATTATTTTACATAATGAAAAATTTTGGTCATTGTTGATTCGTCAACTCTGGGGCTCCTAAACTCGCTTTGTTCCGAAGAGGGGTTGGGGAAAATGGCGAGAGAGGTGAATGGGCCAAGGAAAGCTATGGATAGAGCTATGGGCCCCGGTTTAGAGCTATGGAGATACAGGAGAAATAGGAACACTCTATTGTACATATAAAGCTACAATCTAAAGATTTTGAACAGTTCTGCTTGAAATTAACCAGTGTATGAAAACTAGTCCTAAACTCCAAGATTAACCTATGATGTGAAACGGTTATTTCTTCTGTTAACATAAAATATGTTTTCTTTCCTTTAAATGATCATCTTCAGAAAAAGGAATTGGTATAGTGAGAAGGAGAAGAAAGATGACTGGACAGCTTCACAGAATATTTGCATCTTAGCTACATATGAAAACAGAAAAAAGTACTAAAAACAGCTGAAGAAGAAAAAAACTTCTCCTGAAGAAATATCATTTCTTTGAGAAGAAGTAGTCAAATTTCTCACAAAAGAAATCAATTTTGAGGAAAATAATTCGTTTAAAATAAAAAAAAATTGGTATCAAATGAAATGTAAACATCATTATGTGTGCTCAGTGGAGATGTTACATTTGTAACAATTTTTAGTAAGGCAAAATTGAATTACTAAAAATAATGATTACATTCTTCTAAATAAACATACAGCATAACTGATATTTACTTACTATACTAATATTAGCATATTTGCTATTATATATTAATAATATATAATATATATTATGAATTAAATACCACAATAAACAATATAAATTAAATAAAATGCTCTAAGGCCTTTCATCAGAGAGCTAAATGAAACGACCAAACTCTCTGATGATGTTGTGACGAAAGGCCTTACAGCATTTTAATTAATTTATGTGGTATTTAATTGATATATATTATATATTAATATATGTATTATATATTAATAATAATTATATAATATATATTATTATAATTATGATGATTAATTATGATTATAATCATATATTATTATATTAGGAAACATTTTACATTTCATTCTATCTTTTTTTTTACGAATTTAATACGTTATACTATAACTTCTATTAATGCATTAAAGAATTTCGTACTCGTTAAAAATATGAAATTGAATATAATATATAAATGCACTATTGAGGTTTTTAAAAAAGGGAATCAAGTATGAAAAATGACTAAATTAATCTTGAACCTTAATAAAACATAAATATACCAATTGTTACTTAAAAATTAAATTGGTTCATGTTTCAGTATATTGTCATGTTTTATTAAGGATCAGGATTAAGTCATATTTCATATTAACTCTCTAGTTAAAACATAAATATACTAATTGTTACTTAAAAATTAAATTGGTTCATGTTTCAGTATATTGTCATGTTTTATTAAGGATCAGGATTAAGTCATATTTCATATTACTCTCTAGTTAAAACATAAATATACTAATTGTTACTTAAAAATTAAATTGGTTCATGTTTCAGTATATTGTCATGTTTTATTAAGGATCAGGATTAAGTCATATTTCATATTGACTCTCTAGTTAAAACATAAATATACTAATTGTTACTTAAAAATTAAATTGGTTCATGTTTCAGTATGTTGTCATGTGTTATTAAGGATCAGGATTAAGTCATATTTCATATTAACTCTCTAGTTAAAACATAAATATACTAATTGTTACTTAAAAATTAAATTGGTTCATGTTTCAGTATATTGTCATGTTTTATTAAGGATCAGGATTAAGTCATATTTCATATTGAACTCTCTAGTTAAAACATAAATATACTAATTGTTACTTAAAAATTAAATTGGTTCATGTTTCAGTATATTGTCATGTTTTATTAAGGATCAGGATTAAGTCATATTTCATATTAACTCTCTAGTTAAAACATAAATATACTAATTGTTACTTAAAAATTAAATTGGTTCATGTTTCAGTATATTGTCATGTTTTATTAAGGATCAGGATTAAGTCATATTTCATATTAACTCTCTAGTTAAAACATAAATATACTAATTGTTACTTAAAAATTAAATTGGTTCATGTTTCAGTATATTGTCATGTTTTATTAAGGATCAGGATTAAGTCATATTTCATATTAACTCTCTAGTTAAAACATAAATATACTAATTGTTACTTAAAAATTAAATTGGTTCATGTTTCAGTATATTGTCATGTTTTATTAAGGATCAGGATTAAGTCATATTTCATATTAACTCTCTAGTTAAAACATAAATATACTAATTGTTACTTAAAAATTAAATTGGTTCATGTTTCAATATGTTGTCATGTTTTATTAAGGATCAGGATTAAGTCATATTTCATATTGACTCTCTAGTTAAAACATAAATATACTAATTGTTACTTAAAAATTAAATTGGTTCATGTTTCAGTATGTTGTCATGTTTTATTAAGGATCAGGATTAAGTCATATTTCATATTAACTCTCTAGTTAAAACATAAATATACTAATTGTTACTTAAAAATTAAATTGGTTCATGTTTCAATATGTTGTCATGTTTTATTAAGGATCAGGATTAAGTCATATTTCATGTTAACTCTCTAGTTAAAACATAAATATACTAATTGTTACTTAAAAATTAAATTGGTTCATGTTTCAGTATGTTGTCATGTTTTATTAAGGATCAGGATTAAGTCATATTTCATATTGACTCTCTAGTTAAAACATAAATATACTAATTGTTACTTAAAAATTAAATTGGTTCATGTTTCAATATGTTGTCATGTTTTATTAAGGATCAGGATTAAGTCATGTTTCATATTAACTCTCTAGTTAAAACATAAATATACTAATTGTTACTTATAAATTGGTTCATGTTTGAGTATTTGTCATGTTTTATTAAGGTTCAGGATTAAGTCATATTTCATATTAACTCTCTAGTTAAAACATAAATATACTAATTGTTACTTAAAAATTAAATTGGTTCATGTTTCAGTATATTGTCATGTTTTATTAAGGATCAGGATTAAGTCATATTTCATATTAACTCTCTAGTTAAAACATAAATATACTAATTGTTACTTATAAATTGGTTCATGTTTCAGTATATTGTCATGTTTTATTAAGGATCAGGATTAAGTCATGTTTCATATTAACTGTCTAGTTAAAACATAAATATACTAATTGTTACTTATAAATTAAATTGGTTCATGTTTCAGTATTTGTCATGTTTTATTAAGGTTCAGGATTAAGTCATGTTTCATGTTAACTATCTAGTTAAAACATAAATATACTAATTGTTACTTATAAATTAAATTGGTTCATGTTTCAGTATGTTGTCATGTTTTATTAAGGATCAGGATTAAGTCATGTTTCATATTAACTCTCTAGTTAAAACATAAATATACTAATTGTTACTTATAAATTGGTTCATGTTTGAGTATTTGTCATGTTTTATTAAGGTTCAGGATTAAGTCATGTTTCATGTTAACTATCTAGTTAAAACATAAATATACTAATTGTTACTTATAAATTAAATTGGTTCATGTTTCAGTATGTTGTCATGTTTTATTAAGGTTCAGGATTAAGTCATGTTTCATATTAACTCTCTAGTTAAAACATAAATATACTAATTGTTACTTATAAATTGGTTCATGTTTGAGTATTTGTCATGTTTTATTAAGGTTCAGGATTAAGTCATGTTTCATATTAACTCTCTAGTTAAAACATAAATATACTAATTGTTACTTATAAATTGGTTCATGTTTGAGTATTTGTCATGTTTTATTAAGGTTCAGGATTAAGTCATTTTCATATTACTCCTCTAGTTAAAACATAAATATACTAATTGTTACTTATAAATTGGTTCATGTTTCAATATGTTGTCATGTTTTATTAAGGTTCAGGATTAAGTCATTTTTCATACTAATTCCTTGTTAAAACATAAATATACTAATTGTTACTTATAAATTGGTTCATGTTTCAGTATGTTGTCATGTGTTATTAAGGTTCAGGATTAAGTCATATTTCATATTGACTCTCTAGTTAAAACATAAATATACTAATTGTTACTTATAAATTGGTTCATGTTTCAATATGTTGTCATGTTTTATTAAGGTTCAGGATTAATTAAGTCATTTTTCATACTAATTCCCTTGTTAAAACATAAATATACTAATTGTTACTTATAAATTGGTTCATGTTTCAATATGTTGTCATGTTTTATTAAGGTTCAGGATTAATTAAGTCATTTTTCATACTAATTCCCTTGTTAAAAACCTCAATCGTTAAAGTTAAACATTTCCTATATTAAAATTAAAAATCATTAGTTGTGCAATCTGTAATTGTGTGGTATTTACTCATTCTGAGGTAAAATGGATAAACAAACAAAAGTCTCCACACAAATGAAGTTTTATTCAATTACAACAATGCGATTCGAACACTTTGTGTTCATCATCAGGAAGACACCAGTGGATGTGGTGCTGAAGGATTGGTCCAGTGAAAACAACTCCAGAGCACCACTTCCTTGGTGTCTTCCTGATGATGAACACAAAGTGTTTGAAAAGCGTTGTTGTTGTTGAATAAAACTTCATTTGTATGGAGACTTTTGCTTGTTTATCCATTTTACCTCAGTATAAAATTATTCATATTTATTGGAACAATAATATACAACTTTAGTTTATAAAATGCCAAGTTAAGGACGTTCTGTTCTAATATTATTGAGCTTTGCAGACATAATATTTATTTCTTTTTGAAGTTAAAAAAAAGAATAACGCATTGATACTGCTCAAAGAAAATTACTTAAAAGATGAAATAATCTTACATTTCCTTTTGTCTTCTTTTTACCAATTTAATATACTTGTTAAAAAATCTGATTTGAATTCAAACTCTGAGATAAAATTAAAAAAAAAGATTTATCCCTTTTTAGGAAAACTGGGATACTTGTGATAAATTATATAAATAACTATTACATAACTCTGGAATTTGGATTGTCATCTATATTCATTGCAAAAGTAAACTATTTGTTTCAATTTACATTTATATAAGTACAACATTATATTAGAAAAAGTATTAAGCCTCCAAAACAAAAAAAAGTTTATTACAAGAAACTAAACAATGCGTTTCGAACTCTTGATGCTCTTCTTCAGGTTACATCTGCTCTGATGGGGTGGTTGTTAGGGAGGTGAGACCAAGCAAGGACTCTTAGTAGAGCAGATGTAACCTGAAGAAGAACATGAAGTGTTCGAAACGCGTTATTTAGTTTCTTGTAATAAACTTTTTTTTTGTATGGAGACAATTCTTTTTCTAACATGAGTAATACCATACTATAACAGAATTCACTTTTAATGAAGTACATTTTATATATAACATGTTTTCTTCTTCACGGAATTTGGTCAGGGTTAATATAGGGAATCACCTTTTTGCCAACGTTTCGTCTTTATTATAAGACATCCTCAGGGCTATAAACTAACAAAAACAATGGAAATTTGTCATATCTATTTTATATTCATAATAAAAAATTCAAAAAACTTACTTATTCATTGCTATCTTCTAATACCGAACCAACAAAATATCATATATGATCATATACATATATAACTTTAAATTACACAAAGCATGACACAGAAAAGAGACTAAAAAGAACACTTACAGAATTCAATATTTCGAACTGTTGTTCGTCATCAGGAGAGTAAACCGGAAGAGAGGACGAAGTGAGAGAGATCTCCCCACGTCGAAGAACGGAGCGCGAATGAAGCAATAAAGAGATATACATATATATTCATTTTTTTTAATGTATGAATCTTCTGATAATTGACTACACTTCTGTAAATGTTTTACACGCTTTAAAAAGAATATCACCTTTTGCTAATTGAAAAAGGCAGATTTAACGCAAGTTTAGCTAATGTATCCAGTTTTTAGATGTCCTCCTACTTATGACAAATGCTCAATAAATCTTTTTGATCATTTAAAATAAGCAGTAATCAATCTATAATAACAAATCCAATCATGAAAACATCCAAAAGTTGACTTCCATAAAGGATGAATCACATACATCTACTTGTCTGTATAAATAAAAATTGATATCTATTTATATAAAAATAATTTAACTTGAAAGTTTTATTTCAGTTCTACACATTTATACCTAATTTTTTTTCTGCAGTTAATGACTCCTAAAAAACAACTGATAAACGACTGACTTTTAATAACCAATAAGTCGTTCTACTTTTCAAGAACGAAAAAAAGAAGGCAACAAAAAACTTCAGAAACAAAATCTATAAGGTTTAAATTCCTCATAAAATAACTACAAGTAAATCTAATTAAAGCTTTATCATTCATATTAAATGTTAAGTAATTATTTAGGAATTCATTAATTATTTGTATATAAAATTAAAGCAAAATTCCAGAGAAGCAAAACAAATAAAATTTACTTTTCTTCGTAGAGATTTACATCTATCTATCTGATAAAATTTTAGTGAAATCTTTTAAGCGTCTTGTTTCTGTGGGTTTTAGGTTATCTAGTTTGTGGAATAGTTTTATTTCATTACCAATGATGAAAAGAATAATATTTGATATTAAAATAATTAAACTAATCATAAAAATAAGTTGAGAAGGAATTTGTACTTACTGTTTGAAGTATTCTTTAAGGAAATAACTAGTTTAACACAATAAACAGGTTTAAAGATGGAAGACGGAAGAATAATTGAAGGAGTGAAATGACGCATTAATTAGAATGACGAAGCTTTACCAGTACTCTAATCAATGCCATCTAAATTATTTCATTTTAAAATAGCCCACTTCTTTAAATTTTTACTTATATAAACATTAATTTAATATAAAAAGAAATTTATTAAAAAATAAAAGATGTATATTCAATACATATTGAAATTAATTAGTCGAAATATTACAAATTAATAAAACTAAATAAATAAAATTAAACTAAACCTATTTCTTTTAAATGTTGTCTGAATATAACTTTTTTAAACAATTTCATGTTTACTGAAATTTTTCCTAAAGTCAAGTCTATTTACCTTTTACAATGATTAAATAATTAATACAACAACTAAAACAAATTTTAAATTAATTAAACGATAATCCTTGATATTTAAGAAGAAATATCAATGAATGTTGCTAACTTTAGTATGTTTTAATATTTAATAATACATTTCACCTTATACATTGTGAATCCGACCACTGGAATCAAATTTATTGCAAGTTTCTTTTATAATTAAATTAAATCAACTGAAGTAAATATTTTATACTTAAAAGTTACTCTTTTAAGTATGACAATATTATTACAAAAAAAAACCATATAATTGAATGCATAATGCATGATTTTTCAATATAAACATATATCACAGTTTTTTTATTCCAACCTGATATACAATATTAAACAATAAATGATCAAAGCACAATATGAAATGGGAAAACAAGACTAAGACATTTCAACTGTAGCAAGATCTTTCCATTTCATATTGTGGTTTGATCATTGATTGTTATTTCACGTCTTTATGTGAAATATTTTTATTACACAATAATTTTCTTTATCAAGGTTTGCTCCAGAGCAAAATAAATCTAAAAAAAAAAAACGAAAAGAAAATACGAAATATATAAATAAAGGGAAAAATAAAGGACTCAGTTACTACAAAAACTTAATCTGACATTTCAACGAATCACTGTGAAAACTATTTTATATTATACATCGTTGACGACGATTCCTTAAAAGATTCAAATGGCCTTTTGTAATGTTTTCCCAATTTTTTTTTTTATTTTGGGTCAAACATAGATTGATTAGAGCATTTTGTTAAACAAATCCATTATGCCATGAAAACCATCAGAAATTACATGTTTGATATGTTTTTAGGAGTTGATTTTTTACATTTCAAGAATACTTGTTTTTTATACATCTCCTTCTACTAAGTCACTAAACGGGGTAGTAATGGAGTGATTAAAAAGTCTCAATAGAAACGATACAAATCCAAGCAATATAGCAGGTGATCCATTAGTTCAAGATAAACTTCGGTTTTTTATAGCTTTATACGGTAATTGAAGTTTCACGATTTCTTCTCTTTTATAAATTCCTTACTTTCTGATAACTTTGTTGGCAAAATTTCATTGTTTTTTAATGAGTCGTTTCATAAAAAAAAACATTTTCTGGAAAAAGAAAATATACCATAACCTTCCTTTGGTTATAGCTCTATTTTTAGCTGCAATTCCATTTTGATCAGAGGAACATCACGCCTTGTATACCCCTTACAAACTTTCAAATTGATATCATAAATCAAAATTTTTACATTTTATTGAACAAAAATATTTGCAGTTTTTTTTTGAAACATCAAAAGATTTTTTTTTAATTGTTTCTTTTGTTGCTTCTACGATAATGACAAAGTTTGAATAGAGTTGGTAGCTTAGGAGAAAAAAATGTAATCTAAAAACATAAAAAAAAGTGACTTTCCCACCATGCATAATTCCTCTCAAACAACAGGGGTTCATCTACAAACTACTCTGCATGAAAACACTAATTATTAAATCAAAAGTTTAAAGTTAAATCAAAAGTCTATGTTTTATTAAATCATCAACAATCTACACTCTGAATGAAAACACTATTTATTAAATCAAAAGTTACAAACTCTTTTGACAAATGTACTAATTGATTTAACTTTTGATTTAATAAATAAGCAATGGGATAAAATTGAACGACATATTGCTATCACAAAACAGAAAATTTTTATCCATTCTAAATCTTATTTGTGAAGCCCGATATTTTATATGTAATGGAGTTATATATAAACAAAAGTTTGGATTACCTAAGGGCTTATTAGAAATTAAGTAATTAGATTAAGTAATGGTTGAATTACTAAAGTATTGTAAAAGTGAGTTAGGCTCAATAGTAAAATTCATAAAACTCTATGTCGATGATTTATTTCTAATTATTGAAAAAACAGAATTGGATAATGTTTTAAATGTATTTAATTCATATCACAATCGACTTAAATTTACATATGAGATAGAAAATGATAATATTTTAACCGGTTGGTACACGAAACCTACAAGTGATGGAAGAATACTGAATTATTATTCTTCCGATCCTATGAACCAGATTAAATTACGTTAAGAATATGGTGAAAAAAGTTGTAGAAGTTCATCATGCTACCTAAATAAAAATAAGAAAATGGTAAAAGAGTTACTACAGAAAAATAACTATCCAGGAAATTTGATTGAACGATTTTAGTCAAAATATTTAAGACAACAACAAGAGCCAGAAAATGGTAAAAATACTGACTTAGAAGTTCAAGATAAAAAGTTTTTTTAAATTTCCGTATGTTGAAGATTTATCACAAACAATTAAACAAGTCTTCAAAAGACACTTACCTCAAGTTAATTTAGCATTTTGTAGTTTTATTGTTAATTTAATTTAATTGCTAATTGTTGCACAAATTCCTGCACAATAGTCATCATCAGGAGGAAAAGTGAGGAAAGACTAGCAAAATATAAAAAAATGTTTGGTAGACATATAGAAGTATGAAAAGATTTTTTATGAAATTCGTATAAAGTATATAAAATATTAATTTAAGCTTATCAAGCTTCCTTAATGTTTCTTTTTCCTTGTGTGAGATTTAATGTACTATCCTCTAATGTTCTTTTTTCTTATATATTTTGAATATAAACGATGAATATTGTAAAAGTTTCAAACGGTAAGCATGTAATAAATTAATACTAATATGGCTTTCTATCATACGCCAAAATTAAGGACACTTCATAAAATATACAATATATATATATATATATATATATAAACACGTGAAATAACAATCAATGATCAAACCACAGTATGAAATGGGAAAACAAGACTAAGATCTTTCAACCGTAACAAACGGGATGGTTTCCTGCCGTTCTGTTTCCGGCGTGCTTGGTCGCCCCTTCTCTTTTCTCCTGAAGACAGACGGACATCCGAAAATTTGAGTTTGTAAGTGTGTCTCTTGCTCTGTGTGTTGCTTTTCTTCGTTTTTGAGCTGATTAGCGTCCAGTTTGGATCGTTTTTTCGAATTTTGAGTGAAATATATATATACACGTTTTACGATGAATCAAAAACACAGAACTAAGGAACAAACACACTTATTGTCTCCAATTTTCGGTTGAACCGTCATCAGAAGAGTTGAGATAGGGACACCAAGCGCACTTGTGAAGCGCTTGGGTCTCCAACCGTCGCTTCACAAGTGCGCTTGGTGTCCCTATCTCAACTCTCCTGATGACGGTTCAACCGAAAATTAGAGACAGGAAGTGTGTTTGTTCCTTAGTTCTGTTTGTGATTCATCGTGAAACGTTTGTTGTCCTTTTGGATCATTTTCCTGTTTACAATATATATATGTCACATAAAATACTCATATGTATATATGTTATGCATCGTACATTCCCTTGTCTGGAACTCAAAAAAATAATATTTTTCAATACGTTTATTACTTCATTTCTATTCTTGGCAAGATGCAAAGGTTCCAAAATTAAGCCGTTTATGCATCGTTTTAAACTATAAACAGATATATATTTTGGAAAGTACTTAACCATCGTAATATTGATTTCCTGTATTGTTTCATAAAATAAAAAAAAAATGTTGATTCATAGAGTGTTTTCCCACGTTATTACGATTAGAAAACACTATATTAAAATCAAGTTGTTTGGCTAGTCTTCGAAGTAGGTCCAATGACTCATGATACGGTAAAGTTATAGAATTTGACAATGAACGAGGGCTCTGTTGTAGTATTAGAGAAAGTTTTTTTTTTAGCACCTTTCAAAGCTAAATCGATATAAGAGGAGGGGTATTTTAATGATAGGGCAATTGACCTAATGTTGTTAATTTAATCATTATGGAATTCAAGAGAGCACACTCTTAACACCCTCAAAAACATATTTCTAAAAACAGAAATGTTAACATTTTTTTTTGGATGGGACAAATAAAAGTGAATATATGCAAGTATATTTGTAGGTTTTCTTTATATATATACTAAAGCGTAACTCTTTAGGTAGCCTTTTTTTCAACAGATGAACTATTGTCTACTCTGTTGTCTATTCTATTGTCTACTCTAAAACAATTTTAAAACAACTCAAGGACAAATGAAGACACTTTTTCAGGTGTACTCGTTTTTGAAGTGATCTGTATATTTGAATCTTTAAAGATATGACAATTATAAAATCAGTTCTTTATTTCAATGAAACACATTATAACATAGTCAGTCAAGTTGCTCCCATGTATTTATTCATGTACTATTGAAATCATTAGTACATCAGGACAGTCCGCAAGCTGAAAAATAAAAACACATCATTAGTTTTGAAATAATAATGAAATATTTTTTTTTTTTACATAGGGGTTAGGTTGACACAGTGGCAACGTGCTATGTGCTTGGCTTCTGGACTGGGGGGTCATGGGTTCAATAACGACTTTTGCTCTTGATTCACGCCTGTGGTATAGATCTAAGCACATCAGTCATCTCTCAAAAGAGGACGTTAAGCCATCATTCTCTTTGCCCAGAGTTTCTTAAACTTTTTTCGACTTGGAACCCTTTTTGGTTCAGTAACTTACCCGTGAACCCCAAATACTAATGATTTTCTACGTTCATAATGTAAATATTATCATATGTCTTTATAAATAGTATGTACATCTAAAAAAACAATTAAAAAGTAATAACATTGAAATGTGTATTTTTCAGAACTGTATAAAAATTTAAAAACTAAAAGATTTTAATTTCTATATTTCCCACAACATTAAACAGAATTACTAGCAATGTTATCACTGTGTTTATTTTGTAATCATCATGTAATCATGTACTAAAAATATCATTTAATTATAATAATTTTGTAAGGTTTATTGAGCATAATGTTTTTGTTTAATATAATCAGACCATTATTTAATGTTTGGCTTTATAGTTGAGAGTTTGATTCTCAAGTCAGCAGCAGCATTAAGTCTACTTCGGTATTTAGTTTATTCGCAGTATAAAAGGAAAATCCAGTTTCACAGAAGTAGGCAGTGGGAAGTGGTAGCAATGTGAGGAGTGCTTTCTTTGCAATAGCAGGAAATTTGGGTATCAGATAGCTCCAAAAACCGACTAGTGACTCATCCTAAATATGAGTCAAATTTTGACCATTCACTTATGTGTATAAGTAGATATACACATGATTCGGTTTCATATTTCACAAGAAACACCGAATAAATCTATACCAACTAAAAAAAAAACTAAAAAAATATTTTTTCTAAACGTTTTTCGTGGAACCCCAAACAGTCTGTTAAGGAACCCAGGTTCCGCGGAACCCACATTGGGAACCTCTGCCTTAGCCTGAAACATGTCAGGTACTCGTTAAAGATCACCTACTCTAAAAACATTTCAGTTAGGCAAAATTAGGACTCTCAATGTAGAATCAATCTTTATTGCGTGGTATCACAAAGTGTCAATGTTCGGTCTACGTGTGTTCCCTTGTCGCATTGCCACAACCTAAGTTTTTTACATTGTAAAAAAAAAAAACCATTTAATTCCGACAAAATCTCGAGATCGAATTTTTTCACGATCACTATACTTTACTTATAGTAAAGTAACAAACGCATTTTCCCATTGTATAATCAAATCAATCTTCATTGCGTGGTATCAGAAAGTATCAATGTTTGGTCTACGTGTATGTTCCCTTGTATTACTGCCACTGCAACATAACCTAAGTTTGTTTACATTGTAATAAAAAAAAAACACGAAACTTTCATGAAATATTCTTATCTAAGAAAAAAAAAATACTTTTGCTAATTTTTCAACCTTGATTCCTTAAAATCTTTACTTTACACTTCTTACAACTTTTTCCACAATGTCCAAACAGTATTAAACTAAAATAGTTACAAAGATAGTTTTCCCAAAGTAAAAATTCGGTGTTAGCCTTTTTTTTAAAAAAAATTAGATGACGTAACAGAGAAAAAATATTCGAATAAAAATTGTTAATAATCTTATTTCCAATCGACTATGAATAATGACATTTTCTTCAAAGTCATCCCTTGTATAAAAAAATATTAATGGAATTGAACTGTTTGCCTAAGATCTGTATAATAATGATAGATTTAAATGATATGCTACCTTTTTCCTGAATGAAGAAGATCAAAGCCTTCGTTGACTTGCTTGATATTCAATGTATGAGTGACAAAAGGGTCTAGATTTAGCTTCTTGTTTACATAATCTTCAACCAGTTTAGGTATACTATCCCGACTCTTCCAACCTGTCAAAGGAAATACTCTTCAAATCAACTGTTGTTGAAGAAAAACAACGAACCACATAAAACAAAATCCATCTTGATCATATACAAGTAATAATCAATTATTAATTACTATAAGCATATTATTATTACCACTGAAGTTAGTATGATTTATATTATTACTATGGTTAGTTGCGTAGGTTAGTATAGTTGAGTTTGTATGAGTAGGTTAGTTGCGATTGAAGATGGACAACGTCCAATATATATATATATATATGTCTATCAATGATTAAACCACAATAAGAATGGGAAAACAAGACTATGATCTTTCAACCGTAACAAGCGGTCTTCGTCAGAGTCAAAAACCCAACTGAGTTGGGTTTTTGACTCTGACGAAGACCGCTTGTTACGGTTGAAAGATCTTAGTCTTGTTTTCCCATTCTTATTGTGGTTTAATCATTGATTGTTGTTTCACGTGTTTATGTGAAATCTTTTTATTATATATATGTCAATGTAGTTCATTTAGTTTGTGGAATCGTTTCATTTAATTGGTTGTACAATATATATAATTATATATATATTTATATATTTATATATATTAATATATATATATATATATATATATACTTTGAATTGAAATTGAAATCAACGGTCCAAACGGACAAATAATTAAAGTTACAGCTAGAGAACACAAGAAAAAAGGACGAACACTCCACGAATCTCGATTATTTCGGCGTCTTGCCGTCTTCAGGAGAGTAGAAAGAAAGAAAAATAAAATAAAAGGAGAAAGAATGAAGGAACGGAGACGTAAATGCGTCACTGGCCGATGTAAACTCTTTGGCTGTTTACATCGGCCAGTGGACGCATTTACGTCTCCGTTCCTTCATTCTTTCTCCTTTTATTTTATTTTCTTTCTTTCTACTCTCCTGAAGACGGCAAGACGCCGAAATAATCGAGATTCGTGAGTGTTCGTCCTTTTTCTTGTGTTCTCTAGCTGTAACTTTAATTATATATATATATATATATAATATATATATATATATTGAAATGGTCCAACAGGACTACTAGTTAACACATGAAAGAGAAAAAACAAATAAAGATACACACAAAAGACTCACAACGATATTTCGACAGTCGTCGTCATCGGGTAGAAGTAGTCCCTTTGAGTAGCTGAAGCTAACTGATTCAGAGAGTAGAAATTACATTATTAGTTAGCTTCAGCTACTCAAAGGGACTACTTCTACCCGATGACGACGACTGTCGAAATATCGTTGTGAGTCTTTTGTGTGTATCTTTATTTGTTTTTTCTCTTTCATGTGTTAACTATATATATATATTTGTATAGGTGTGTTCTCTGATCGGGGTTCGGTCAATTTTCCAGGATAAAAAATCAAACTCTCGTTGCAAACGTTTCGGTTTTATTTAAAACCTTTTTCATAGGCAGAAGTAAGAATTTTTTAACTAAGAAAATGAAATTTACATTATTTAAAGGAACAACAATGTTAACCGGACAATGTTAACAGTCTAGTCGAAGGTTTTGTCCAGTTAACATTGTTGTTCCTTTAAATAATGTAAATTTCATTTTCTTAGTTAAAAAATTCTTACTTCTGACTATGAAAAAGGTTTTAAATAAAACCGAAACGTTGACAACGAGAGTTTGATTTTTTATCCTGGAAAATTGACCGAACCCCGATTAGAGAACACACCTATTCTATCTAACGGTCGATATATTATTGAATCTGTTATATATTTGTATAATTAGGGAGCAGATTTTCTTTCATACAAATTTCGTTAAAACACTTTTTGCACCTTTGTTTTAGTTTCTTTTCTTGTTAACTTTTCTATAAACTAACTAGCCATAGTCTTTTACATTTTTATAAACAAAATACCCTGAAGATGGTCCATTGAGACTGAAACGTCGGTTAATTGTTAATAAGTGTATATTGCGAACAATGAGTGTAAAAGATAAAACTTTTGGACAGTTAATATTTAATTTCCCAGAAAACATCAAAACACTAATTAGAGAATTACAAAAGTTAACAAGAAAAGAAACTAAAACATAGGTGCAAAAAGTGTTAAAAGAATATATATATATATATTGGTATACTTTGGGAGCAGACCTTCTTTTAAACATACCTCATTAAATATCTTGCCAACATTAAGTTTAGTATGTTTCCTACATACCTTTTCAAGGTTTCGAATGCTTCTTTTCCATCTTTGTGGTATCATATAAATTAACTCTCCGATTTTTTTATTTTTATATGTATTTTCCATATTATACAGGTCCGACGTTTCGGTCTACGTTGACCATTATCAAGGATTATTTATACAAGGTTTTTTTACAATTCTAATAAATACTTATTTACAATAACAATTACATCACTTCTATCAAACATAACTAATAATAAAATATACTTTTAAAATCACTACCTTAATAAACATTAGTAACAGGTTTGTTTCAAAATTCCAAAATTACAAAAGTTCATGTAGGGAATATTTTATTGTAAATAAGTATTTATTAGAATTGTAAAAAAACCTTGTATAAATAATCCTTGATAATGGTCAACGTAGACCGTTATCTAATATGGAAAATACATATAAAAATAAAAAAATCGGAGAGTTAATTTATATGATACCACAAAGATGGAAAAGTAGCATTAGAAATCTTGAAAAGGTATGTAGGAAACATACTAAACTTAATGTTGGCAAGATATTTAATGAGGTATATATATATATATATATTTATATATATAAATAAAGGGTTACTTGCCGTTGCGTCTACAACGTGCTTGGTCTCCCATTCTCTTTTCTCCTGAAGACGGATTACCCGAAAATTTGAGTCTGTAAGTGTGTTTCCCTACTTTGTGTATTGCTCTTTGTTAATCTCGAACTCGTGTATATATATTATATTATATATATATATATATATATATATATATATAATAATGAAGGACTGCTTCCAACTTTTACATATATATATATATATACAATAAAATAAAAAACGAAGGAAACACACAGAAAGACACAGACATAACTCACATCGATATTTCGATGTGAGTTATGTCTGTGTCTTTCTGTGTGTTTCCTTCGTTTTTTATTTTATTGTAAAAAAGTCCGCTGGACCGTTTCTTTTAATTGTGTATATATATATATATATATATATATATATATATATATATATATATATATATATATATATATAGATTTCACATAAACACGTGAAACAACAATCAATGATCAAACCACAATAAGAAATGGGAAAACAAGACTAAGATCTTTCAACCGTAACAAGCGGTCTTCGTCAGAGTCAAAAACCCAACTTTGTGTTTTTGACTCTGACGAAGACCGCTTGTTACGGTTGAAAGATCTTAGTCTTGTTTTCCCATTTCTTATAGTGGTTTGATCATTGATTGTTGTTTCACGTGTTTATGTGAAATCTTTTTTATATATATATAAAAATTGATAAAAAAATTGATAAACTTTGTATTTTATATATACAGATTAAATTATTAATTATAATATTTATTCATTGTTGAATAACTTTATTGATCGTAAAGTACTTTGCAGTTTATCTTCCAGGTAAAATATTTATATTAGGGCTTTCTATGTATCAAGTTATTCCCCAGTAAACTATAGTACTCGGGAGATCATCTTACTGCCTTATAGTATAAATACATTTACTTCCCATTAATAAATACATTTCAAATATACATAACATATTTTATAATATATAAATTATATGAACACTATTTTTCTTTTTTATCGATGTTTGGTTTAGCTTCAATAATACAACACCTTTAAGCCGACGTTTCGTCTATACTTGTAGACATAAAAAGATTTCACATAAACACGTGAAATAACAATCAATGATAAAACCACAATAAGAAATGGGAAAACAAGACTAAGATCCCCCAACCGCAACAAGCGGTCCTCGTCAGAGTCAAAAACCCATCAGTTGGGTTTTCCCATTTCTTATTGTAACTTGTAGACATCTTGAGGGCTACATCAATACTGAATTTTAATTACAATAACATAAAAAGTAATTATATTACATTATTTAATTAATATACATAATTACCTTGGTATTTTCTATTATGAGGAAACAATTACAAAACAGTTTGTGTTCAAATCAGCTATTTGTGTGTTGTATTATTGAAGCTAAACCAAACCTCGATAAAAAAGAAAAATAGTGTTAAATATATGTGGTCGAGATAAGGATGACATTTGATTAAATTATATAAAAACGTAACACTAGAACCTCGCAATATGACTTTAATTCGTTTTCATACCGAACTCGTATTGCAATTTACTCGTTTTAACGAAGTAATTTTTCGCAATGAAATTTATATGAAAATAAATAATCTGTAATATCAACAAAATGTCGGCTTTTAGGTTTATTTTTTTAAACGGAAGGTAAAATTCGAAAAAATAAACAATACTGTTATGTAATAAGAGTAATATTACATGAACAATAAATGAATACTAGAAATAATCATGTTCTATTAATGTAATAAACTTAAAATGGAGACCATCTAGACCTGAGGAAGACAGTCGCTCGTACTGAGGTTCTTATGAATGGCTGCTCGTAAAGAGAATGACTCGTACAACGAGGCACTCGTACTTAAGAGGTTCTTACGAAGGGCTGGTCGTAAAGTGAATTGCTCGTACAACGAGACACCCATACTAAGAGGTTCTTACGAAGGGCTGCTCGTAAAGGGAATTGCTCGTATAACGTGGCACACGTACTTAAGAGGTTCTTACAAAAAACTACTCGTAAAGTGAATGACTCGTACAACGAGGCACTCGTACTTAAGAGGTTCTTACGAATAGCTGCTTGTAAAGTGAATTCTTCGTACAACGAGGCACACGTACTTAAGAGGTTCTTACGAAAGACTACTCGTAAAGTGAATGACTCGTACAACGAGGCACTCGTACTTAAGATGTTCTTACGAAGGGCTGCTCGTAAAGTGAATTGCTCGTACAACGAGGCACTCATACTAAGAGGTTCTTACGAAGGGCTGCTCGTAAAGTGAATTGCTCGTACAACGAGGCACTCATACTAAGAGGTTCTTACGAAGGGCTGCTCGTAAAGTGAATTGCTCGTACAACGAGGCACTCGTACTGAAGAGGTTCTTAGGAAGGACTGCTCGTAAAGTGAATGACT
This sequence comes from Hermatobates lingyangjiaoensis, assembly GCA_026182355.1. Taxonomy (NCBI): domain Eukaryota; kingdom Metazoa; phylum Arthropoda; class Insecta; order Hemiptera; family Hermatobatidae; genus Hermatobates; species Hermatobates lingyangjiaoensis. Next base: position 26,294 of record JAPFBL010000898.1, on the reverse strand, counting down.
CGTACAAAGAGGCACTCGTATTTAAGATGTTCTTAAGAAGGGCTGCTCGTAAAGTGAATCGCTCGTATAACGTGGCACACGTACATAAGAGGTTCTTATAAAAGACTACTCGTAAAGTGAATGACTCGTACAACGAGGCACTCGTATTTAAGATGTTCTTACGAATGGCTGCTCGTAAAACGAGGCACTCATACTAAGAGGTTCTTACGAAGGGCTGCTCGTAAAGTGCATTGCTCGTACAACGAGGCACTCATACTAAGAGGTTCTTACGAAGGGCTGCTCGTAAAGTGCATTGCTCGTACAACGAGGCACTCATACTAAGAGGTTCTTACGAAGGGCTGCTCGTAAAGTGCATTGCTCGTTCAACGAGGCAGTCGTATTAAGAGGTTCTTACGAATGGCTGCTCGTAAAGTGAATGACTCGTACAACGAAGCACTCGTACTTAAGAGGTTCTTACGAATGACTGCTCGTAAAGCGAATTGCTCGTACAACGAGGCACTCGTACTCGTACTATGAAATACTGCATTCATATTTCTTATATATTTTTAAAACGTCTACTATTTCACTGTTTCTCTAAAAGACGCCTTGTGGTCACAATAAAACTGGTTCTGTAGTGATTGAAATTATCATACACATATATACTACATAGTTTTTGGAAAGTGCTTTCCATCGTACTATAGCCATACATAGTACGTAGTACAGACACAGAGTCTGATGTCAGTGTATTTTTTAGTTAACGCCTGAGGAAGAACACTACGTGTTCGAAACGCGTTGTTTATAACATTACATTTTTATATGTGGAGACCAGTTCATTAACTTTTTACCCTACAATTAAGTTATAAGGATTAAAAAATAAGGATTATTTAAAAAAAGAAAATAAATTATGTTTAAACAGTGTAAAAGTAAAACCTCCAAAGGCAGATCCTTTCCAAGTTCGTCCAGTGACCAGCTGGAATGGTCTGGTTGATATCTCTTGACCAGCAGCTGCAACGCCAATAATAACTGAAGTGCCCCAACCTTTATGACATGATTCTAAAGCTGCTCTCTGTAAAACAAAAAGGGAAAACACAAATGAACTTTTAATTCTTTTCAAATCATTAGTTGTGCATATTCAATAGTTAAATTAATCTGTAGATTCATATCAAAGGAAGAAAGCAGAAGTAAAGTGAAAACTCATTATAATAAAAAGAGGATAACTGAGAGAAGTAAGTAAAGAATTCATAAAATAATAAAAATGTAAACAAGAATTTGGGTAACAAACTTTAGAATGACGCATTAATTGTATATCATTATATCTGTTAATATTTGAAGCCTGTATATATCATTGTATATAAATGTAGATTACTAAATATCGAAATACGGAAGTCACTCGTTTCCGAGTACCACGGCATAAGCCGATTTGCATTAACAATCTGTATAATATAAATAAGAAAAGAGTGTAAAGTTGTATAATGTAATAAATGGTTATTATTAATAGTTGTGCAATCCGTAATTGTGTGGTTTTTACTCATTCTGAGGTGAAAATGGATAAACAAACAAAAGTCTCCATACAAATGAAGTTTTATTCAACAACAACAATGCGTTTTGAACACTTTGTGTTCATCATCAGGAAGATTGGGTTTTTGACTCTGACGATGACCGCTTGTTACGGTTGAAAGATCTTAGTCTTGTTTTCCCATTTTCTTATTGTGGTTTGATCATTTATTGTTATTCCATGTGTTTATGTGAAATCTTTTTAACTGATTAGATATAATTTGTACTGTAGTGTCTTCCTGATGATGAATACAAAGTGTTCGAAACGCGTCGTTGTTGCTGAATCAAACTTCATTTGCGTGGAGACTTTTGTTTGTTTATCTATTTTACCTCAGAATAATTCTTTTCAATTATAATAATCTCTTGTGAATAAAGTAATGGAATAATTATTAGAACATCCAACAGGTTTATAACTCGCTACATATTAAAAGTTAAACAGCATTCCTACTTAAGTTTCTCAAACACCTAATCTATTAGTGATACATTTCGGTCAACTATTTGGTATCTTAGGCTAGAGATCTCCAAAGTGGGTTCCGTGGAACCCAGGGGTTCTTTAACGAACTGTCTGGGGTTCCGCATTTTTTTTTAGTGGGTATGGATTTATTCTATGTTTATTCTAAGCAAAAATATATTTATATATATATAGTTCAATATAGACAAAGAAGAATAAAGAAATCAAAAGAACACACTTACAGTCTCTAATTTTCGGTTTGAACCGTCTTCCGGAGAGATAAGAGAGGGAAACCAAGCGCACTGGTTCAGAGACGGTCTCCAACCGTCTCTGAACCAGTGCGCTTGGTTTCCCTCTCTTATCTCTCCGGAAGACGGTTCAAACCGAAAAATAGAGACTGTAAGTGTGTTCTTTGATTTCTCTATGTTTCTTTGTTTATATTGAATTATATTTGTCCGTTTTCGATCGTATTTCCAACGAATATATATATATGATTCCATCAGATCCTTCTAGCTCATCAAAATGCCTCCCAAGACAAGTAGTAAAGCCGTGAAGAAAGCAGGAAAGGCTCAGAAGAAGATAAAAGGCTCACTAAGAGTGATAAGAAAAAGAAGAGGTAAAGGAAAGAGAGTTACGACATCTATATATATATATATATGTTTTGTTAAACACGACAGAGTAGTTCCTGTCTATAAGATTTTTCTGGAGAACTTCGATTTGCCGAAAAATAGTTTTTTCGTTGTTAGAACAACGGTTGAGGAGGTCTGCAATTGTAGTCGACGCGTTTCGATCACTTTCCGTGGTCATCTTCAGGACATCAATAGTGGTGGGGTGGGTGGGATGAGGGTCTTATATGTATGGTGTGCCATAAAGAAGCACACCCTTGACAAACACAGCACAGAACTGACCCGGGAAGACCTCACAGAAAATACAAGGATAATGAGACAAATGAATGACTACAATAGATTACAAATCCACGAAGCGATAGCGATAAGGAAGAATAACGCAGCAATAAACAGACAACAGACCGGTACTACGAGGACCCTCCGCCTACTCGGGGACCAATCACCTACTCTAGACCAGAACCAGGGCCAATAAAACTATAATATTCAATACTATCATCCCATTGGCTCGACTATTGCACCCTCTACAACGTATAAGACCCTCATCCCACCCACCCCACCACTATTGATGTCCTGAAGATGACCACGGAAAGTGATCGAAACGCGTCGACTACAATTGCAGACCTCCTCAACCGTTGTTCTAACAACGAAAAAACTATTTTTCGGCAAATCGAAGTTCTCCAGAAGAAACTTATAGACAGGAACTACTCTGTCGTGTTTAACAAAACATGTATATCCGAAGGACTGCTACCAAAGTACACTTATTATATATATATATATATATATATATATTAGTGTACTTTGGCCGTTGCGTCACAACGTGCTTGGTCTCCCATTCTCTTTTCTCCTGAAGACGGATTACCCGAAAATTTGAGTCTGTAAGAGTGTTTCCCTACTTTGTGTGTTGCTCTTTGTTAATCTCGAACTCGTATATATATATATATATATATATATATATATATATATATACACATAGTTGGGGTTTTGACTCTGACGAAGACCGCTTGTTACGGTTGAAAGATCTTAGTCTTGTTTTCCCATTTCTTATTGTCGTTTCATCATTGATTGTTGTTTCACGTGTTTATGTGAAATCTTTTTATATATATAATGTTGTTAAATAACGCCCCATATTTGTCTTGTATCTGTTTCTTACATAATTTCTCCAGTTTCCGAATTCCTTCCTCGTCTCTTCATTAAAACTATAAAGCTTATCACCTATATTGCTTGTCTATCAATTGTAGTTTTCGAAAATAAAAACACTTTTTTTTTGCTTTTATGAAACATATAAATGTGTTAAGACCATTTTGGCTGACCTTGAACTTTGTAAATGACACGAACTTTCCATTAAACGAAACTTTTCTCTATTATTATACACTAAAAGATAACACCAGTCATTGTATTAGAAATGGGGCGTTTTTAAATAATAAGATAGTAAAGTAAATAACATAATTCACCATTGTGAGAACGTTTCCAACACACTCGAAAGTATAGTCTAGTCCACCGTCAGTTATTTCTACCAATACATCTTGAATTGGCTTTGTGTGTTCTTTTGGATTTAAAAATTCCGTAAATCCAAATTTCTTTGCTGGAAAAAAAATATTACAAAATTACTGAATACATTTAAAGCATTGTCTAAGTTCCTTATAATAATATTAAAAAAAAAATTAAATAAAATATATTAAATCATTAGTTGTGCAATCCGTAATTGTGTGGTATTTACTCATTCTGAGGTAAAATGGATAAACAACCAAAAGTCTCCACACAAAAATGAAGAGTTATTTAACAGCAACAACGCGTTTCGAACACTTTGTGTTCATCATCAGGAAGACAACAAGGATGTAGTGCTGACGGGTCTTGAAAAGGTTTTTTTCACTGGACCAACCCGTCAGCACCACATCCTTGGTATCTTCCAAGTTTGTGATGATGAACACAAACTGTTCGAAACGCGTTGTTGCTGTTAAATAAAACTTATTTTTGTTTGGAGACTTTTGGTTGTTTATCTATTTTACCTCAGAATAAAATATATTATTGACTAATATAAAGAAATAGAGAGAAATAATTCTTAAAAGAAACATTATGAATCAACGTTGATATTTCTACATCTGTCTTTATAAAGGACATTATAAAATAGGGAAGACGATATAAACTGGAGATACACAAGTTTAAAGTAGAATAAGAGTAACACAGAGACTAAAGTCTGGTCAACTTAATATATTACAGCCAACTCAGCGTAATGTAGAAGTCAAGTTGGAGACAACCAGCAAAGGTTAGTCAATGCAGAAGCTGCTGCAAAATTTAATACTATTCCTTTGTGAGAAAATTTTTTGCCTACTTATACTAACACACATACAATTATATATATATAACAAGATTTCACATAAACACGTGAAATAACAATCAATGATCAAACTACAATATGAAAAGGGAAAAAATACTAAGATCTTTCAAACGTAACAAGCGGTCTTCGTCAGAGTCAAAAACCCAACTGATTGTGGTTTGAACGAATCATATTCCTTTCCCCGGACAACTCATAGAAAACTGTATATAAGGACCAACGTCTGGGCCATTACCTTGCCTGAAGATAACCAGAGAATGGTTGAAACATGTCGCAGATACCACCACCAGGTAAACAATGCAGAACTTTTCTCCTTCAACCAACCATCCATCAATAGCAACTAACAACAATCGACTGAAGAGGAAACATAACGAAACCAATAACTCGAAGGGGTCTCTATGTGAAGAAGTTGGAGTCGAGTGTCAACATCTTTTAATCAAGAGGGACTTGAGGGACTGGTCAAAAATCAAAAATAGAAAGAGAACAGGAGTTCAATGCAAAGTGAGGCTCATGCTTTCTGCCAATAATCTTATTTCACAGAGGGACTGTGCAACCTCTATACCCATTAACAGAATAACGGAGGCTTCGCTAGGCAGCGGATAACTGGGACCGCACGCATAGACCTACAAATTCTATTCTCCTATTGGACATCATTTCAACGAATCATATTTCATTCCTTGGACAACTCATAGAAAAGAATATAACAATAAAAAAGAACAATATATAACAAAAATAACAATAAAATATAACATAAAAAAGAATATGACAAAAAAGATTTCAATTTTGAATTATGTTGAATACTTTTGGTCTTTTATAGAATTATTATACTGGAAAATTTATGGCTCCTTAGTATTTAATAAATTCATTTTCCTTCCCCTTTGTCAAAAATCATATATAACCATTTTCTCGGAGTGAGTGTTATCTTTTTTCCTGCGTCTTGTACTCTGTTATAAGGTTGCTATGAATGTATATTGAGAAAAAATATATTAGTAATTAACCAGTTTACATACTCAACTCTAAGTCGAAGCCAGCTATTCAATATAATTTAAATCATTTATAGTTGGGAACTTTTAATTTTTGAATATAATAAATATGAACTATTAGACTAGAATAGTGAAAAAACTGGATATTCGACAACAAACATATCTCCTCTTTATTGAGGAATGAGTCCATTCATCACATTTCAATAGGATGGAAAGATACTACAATTCACAAAGATAAAGTAATTATAACTGATATTAAGTTTTGCTCAAGAGTGCAATATATAGATTTATTAAAGCATATTATGAGAGAAATCAAATCCATCATACCATGGAAGACAAAGGAAATTTATTTTTGTTTATTGGCGGTGATTTTTTTACATGTAAAAATATTATTCCTCTTATATCTCATATAAGTCAATAAATTATTTAAATTTTTCCATTATAAACATAAATTTTATCTCAGTGGATTCGCTCAAAAAATTTTGAAGTCAAAGTAAACAATGTAAAAATATATCAAAAATGCACTCACTCACCCACACACATACAGACATCATCGAAAAAACTTCATAAAACGACTTTTGGGACCTCAAAAAATCTAATTCCGTCAAAATCTCGAGATCGAATATTTTCACGAACACTATACTTTACATATAGTAGAAAGAATTATAAATAATAACAAACCAAAGTTCATGCATATAAGAAATATTAAAAATGTAACTCTTTTTTTCTGGGGTTATTTTCACCTGTTTCGAATTTTTCTCTATTGACGTCAATTCCAATGACTCTTGAAGCTCCTGCCTCTTTACAACCAAGACCGACTGCCAAACCAACGGCTCCCAAACCCCAAACAGCACATGTTGAGCCTTTCTCCACCTTGGCAGTATTTAAAACAGCTCCATAGCCGGTGGAAACACCGCAACCCAGCAAACAAGCTCTGCTCAGGTCAGCCTTCTCATTTATCTGAATCATAAAAAATCTCTAATATAGAAAAAAATTCTCATTATTATGTACATATATTATAATAGTTGCTGTTACAAACAAAAAAAAAACTTTGGATATTAAAAAAAAAAAAGAATCAACAGAACCTGTGACAGATAATGGAAAAAAAATATGTACAGGGTCTCCAGGGAAGGTTAGGTTAGGTTGCAGTGGCAATCCCACAAGTGAACTTATACAGGCCGAATATTGGCCCTTTGTGATACCACAATAATGCAGATTGATTCTACATTGGGAGTCCTAAATTTATATAACTTAAATGTACCACGCAATAAAGATTGATTCTAAATTGGAAGTCATAAATTTATATGACTTAAATGTACCACGCAATAAAGCTTGATTCTACATTAGGAGTCCTAAATTTATATAACTTAAATGTACGACGCAATAAAGTTTGATTCTACATTGGGAGTCCTAAATTTATATAACTAAAATGCACCACGTAATAAAGATTGATTCTATATTAGGAATCCTTATTATATATATATATCTTAAACATATATATATATATATATATACACTTTTTTTCGTTGGAAATACGATCCAAAACGACAAATATAGTTCAATATAAACAGAGAAACATAGAGAAATCAGAAGAACACACTTACAGTCTCTAATTTTCGGTTTGAACCGTCTTCAGGAGAGATAAGAGAGGGAAACCAAGCGCACTGGATCAGAGACGGTTGGAGACTCTCCAACAGTCGTCTGATCCAGTGCGCTTGGTTTCCCTCTCTTATTTCCTGAAGACGGTTCAAACCGAAAATTAGAGACTGTAAGTGTGTTCTTCTGATTTCTCTATGTTTCTCTGTTTATATTGAACTATATATAATATATATATTATACTTTAACACATAGAAAAGAACACAGTAGAATGAAACCTACAGAACTCACTTTTTCGATATTTCAATCCGTCGTCATTCGGAAAAGTGACGTAATTTTCTTGGCCGCCGTTTTGAGAAGAAACTGCTCATTTATATATATAATATATAATTGGTGTTAATGTTATTAAAGTGTTCTTGGGGTAGTAATGGAGTGATTAAGCGCCTTTAATAGCCTCTAACACTCAACTCCGATTTTCGGCCTTCACGAGGCTACTCTGTTAACCTGCTATATGCAGGGACAAACGAAAGAGGAGGAGAAGGTGATCAGGGGCTGGGCCTGACCACCTTCGTTTCACATCCCTCCTAATCCCCAAATCCCCTCCTTTTATCCCAGCTTCAATCTAAGGTGTTATGCGATCCGTGCCGAAGGATGGATGATACAGGGGTTACTGTATTATGAACGATGCCTCAAGGGCACCATGCGACCCCCTTGAGTAAATAGCCTTACTCCGGTATGCGGTGCTCTGCTGGAGCGGACAAAATACCACCGATAGAGCTTCAGGGATTTTCCCCTGTAAGGAGAAGGAAGTCCGGAGACCAGCCTCCGAAAGCGCAGAGGGTCCAAAAGCTGCTAACTAGTGAGAGCCAACCTCCTACTAGTGCACATGAGGACCCGAAACGAAGGAGAAGGGGAAACGAAGTTACTTTCTCCCGAAACGTAGTGAGCTGAATGGGCATTATCAATGATGGTTTGTGCAGATTCTGCAAAGAGGAAGAAACACCGTTGCACCTGCTGACTGACTGTAAGGGAACTTTACTATACTGAGGTAAGTGCTTCGGGACACTCAACAAAACCATAGAAAAACTTTTACTGCTGGAACCAGCAAAAGTGCTGAGCTTCTTGGAGGCGTTGAAGCTAACTGCTGGGATACTTTAGTACAGAAGAGGGGAAGTACAATAGTTTTTATGACGCAGTGCTATAGTCACCCTCAAAAAAAAAGTTTCTTAATGACCTTTAGACAACTTATTTGGGAGTTACATACCCCTAGTCATAAGATTGTCAGGAGACTTGAACAAATTAGTTTAAAGTCGTAAATGCCGAAGCTGCAGTACATTTTAGTGAAATATACCTACGTGAAGATTTGCTGCCCTCTTACACGAATATGAAAAAAAAATGTGAAACTGAATGCAGAAAAAACAACCAAAATATAAACTATATTTTGAAATTTTAGAATTTAAAAATATAGTTTTAGTGAAATATAAACTAGCATAAAAACTAAAAATACACTCTACATCACCTTACTGAGGTAGGTATTCCACTCTTTTTAGTTTATTTGTTAATTCATATTTTGATTGTTTTTCTGAATTGAAGCCCTAACACGTATTTTGTACCTAAAAAGAAATTAAGACAGTGTCTTATTTTCGGAAAAAGTACTTAGAATTAACAACTCATATATATATATACCATATATCATTCATTCAAGAAAAGAAGATCACCTTGCAAACTGATATTTCTGCAACTACAGTATATTCTGAAAATGTCGAACAGCCCATGAAATGATACAGCTTTTTCCCTTTACAAGTAAACCTTGAAGTGCCATCAGGCATCACTCCTTTTCCCTGTAAAAAAAAAACAATGTTGTCATAAACCATAACGCCTCTTGTTAAATATTTCTGTATTAATTATAAAAATCAAAAAAAAAAACTTACTTGAGTTAGTCGTATTTTACTACAAAGGTTAGTTTTATCGGATTTGCAGAATTTACAATCTCTACATTGAGGAATATAGAGAGGAATCACATGGTCACCTGAAACAGATATCAATTTTATAGTAAAACATTAACGTGAATTATTACTGTAATAAAATATTCTTATAGTTAGAATACCTCAATAGTTCTTAGTAATATTATTAGTACAACTAATGTACTAATGTAAATCTAGTACAACTTCTTTATAACTCGACCCAGTTTCGGATACACGCCATCATCAAGAGCAAAATGTACGTTATTTTATGTTACCGTCAATATATACTTTCTTTTGAGTCGATTGAATAGTTGTAAATTAAAAGGGTCTACGTAGCAATTTTTTTTTTCAAGCTTGTTCGGTTCAATAGAATGTATTTTTTATTTCACTTATTTACTTTTTATTCTTGGGATATGCCTGCTTTGTTGAACACGACTGAGTAGTTTCTGTCTATAACCTTCTTCTCAAGAACTTCGATTTGCCTAATTATAGCTTTTTCGTTGTGAGAACAACGATTGAGTTAGTCTGATATTCTGGTTAACGCGTTTCGATTTCTTTTCTGTAATAATTTTCAAGACATCAATCACAGGAGGGACTTTAATTTTAATTTTTGCTATGCATATAATAAACTTCATATAGAGTTTAATTTAATAATTTTAAATTTTTTTATAATTTTTTAAAAATAATTTTAAAACTAATAATATTATTCAATAATGGTCTTTTTAGTTGATTATACCTTATTCTATTCAAATAATTAACTAAATTTATTGTAGTAATCGAGGGGGGACCAGGTTAAGCTTAGTGTTTAATAAAAATATTAAAATAATTTTATTTTTCAGGAATCTGACAGTTTTCCAGCTTCAAATCCAAAGTTTTGATTTAAAATTCATAATTTGAAGTTACGCATTAAACATATGTATGAAATTCCGAAAGTATATATCATAAATATTACATTAGAGGTTTAAAATGAATAATTTTTTTGGAATACAAACTTGAAACACAAAAGTCAACTAAATACAATGGTTCTAAGGTAATATTATAAAGATACATTCCTTTCATCAAATCTTATTTTATGTTGGGTAAAATAAATGGAATATTTCAATTTACAGGTTTTGTTAGTTTTAAATATACTTGATTGTGTATATAACTTGAACTGGTGCTTCATTTATTTATTACTTTTACATGATTTTTTGTTTTCCTAAATATAATTACTGTGTATATATCTTGAATCATGTTAAGAATACTATATCAAAAGCTTGGACCATATAACAATCTTTGTTTTCGTGACTTAATAACAAGAAAGTGCAACAACAGTTATACCTGACAATTCACATTCAACAATAATTATATTTGGATGTATTTTATTAACTGTTGCTATAATTTCTTAATATTGAGTGACACAAGGGGTCACCGGTCTTCTAGTAGGCTCTATTACTTACATACATAGCTGACCCGGTAAACTTCATGCAATCAATGAATGATATAAGAATGAATCATTCATTTTTTCAAGATCAATGAATGATCTTATTAACTTTATCCAAACTTGAGTTGATATTTAATTATTAGTATAACAGCCAGCCCAACAAGACACTTTGAACTCCCTTACCTATCAATAATATTCTATTCCAAAAGGAATAAAAACTAAAATAAAAAATCTCTAGATCGCATTTTTTCACGATCACTATATGAGCCGCTTATTTTGAAAGTGGCCTAATTCCATTTATGTTAAAATCGAGATATTTAAGGGTTGCGTTTTACAAAATTTAAAAATATTGTCATTTTATTTATCAACTAATTTTTGTTATAAAAATTCTTAGTAATTTTAAATAAATTTTGTACAATTTGCTGCAAAAGGTAAAGATAACGTAAAAATGTAATTATTTAAATAGCTAGCTAAATTTTTTTGGAAAATGGAATTAGGCCACTTCCAAAATAAACGGCTCATATAGTAAAGTAAAAATATCAAAAATTCGACAAGTACGAGTATCCAACCAACCACCAACGAATATATCCGCGCACTATAGTGCACGTCGTAACTAGCAGTTCCAGACCAGAGGCCTTCTACTGCTTGATTACTGTGCTACTATAACATGGAATGTCAGTAATTCATTTTAGCAGGTGATCCTTTAATCTAGGATAAACAAACAGTTTTTACAACATTATTGCTCTTTGCCCTGATAGAAAATTCATGAATTTTTTTTATAAATTGCTAATTTTTTGTTCTAGTTTTGGTCAAATTTTCGCGTTTCTTTTAATGAGCCCTTTAGGGTCAAAAAACAGTTTCTGAAAACAGAAATCGTACTTTAACGCCCCTTTGGTGAATGTAATTTTAAACTCTACATGAGACATGAATGTAAATTTTATCCTCTACATAATGTTCTATTTTTAAACATAGTTTCATTTTGATCCGTCAAACGGTATGGCTTTTATCGATCTTACAAGCTTTGAGATTGAAGTAGTGGTCAAATTTACGCGTTTTTTTTAATGAGCCGTTTAACGTCAAAAAAAAAATTTTTTGAAAACAGAATCTTAATATAACGCCCCTTTGGTGAATGTAATTTTGAAAAAAAATTATCTCAACTCATTCTCCACATAATGTTCTATTTTTAAGCATAGTTTCATTTTGATGCGTCAAACGGTATGGCTAGTATCACTCTCACAATCTCTGAGATTGAATTATAAGTCAAAACTTTTTACATTTTATTGAAAAAAAATATTTCCTGTTGTTTGAAAATTCGGAATATATTTTTCGTTTGTTGCATTTGTAACCACAAAGATAATGTCAAAATTTCAAAACTCTAGGGTTATCAGTTTAGGAGAAATAAATGTTTTCTATAAAACGGTTTTTGGCAAAAAAAGTGACTTTCCCATCATGCATAATTCTTCCCAAACAATAGGGATCTTCGTCTTTATGGGGCCCATTTTTGTGTAAAATATCAACTTGATCCATCAAAGATTCTGGACCGTAGCGTGGTAACAAGCAATGCTAACACACTCACCCACCCACCCACACACACATCATCGAAAAAACTTCATAAAACGACTTCTGGGACCTCAAAACATGTAATTCCGTCAAAATCTCGAGATCGAATTTTTTCACGATCACTATACTTTACTTATAGTAAAGTAATATCAAAAATTCGACAAGTATAGCAGGTGATCCCTTAGTCCAGGATAAACAAACAGTTTTTATAGCATTATTACTCTTTGCCCTGATAGAAATTTCATGCATTTTTTTTTATAAATTGCTAATTTTTTGTTCTATTTTTGGTCAAATTTTCGCGTTTTTTTAATGAGCCGTTTAGGGTCAAAAAATAGTTTCTGAAAACAGAAATCGTACTTTAACGCCCCTTTGGTGAATGTAATTTTAAAAAAAATTATCTCATCTCATCCTCTACATAATGTTCTATTTTTAGGCATAGTTTCATTTTGATCCGTCAAACGGTATAGCTTGTATCGCTCTTACAAGCTTTGAGATTGAATTAGAAGTCAAAATTTTTACATTTTATTTAAAAAAAAAATATTTCCCGTTGTTTCAAAATTATGAATATATTTTTCGTTTATTGCATTTGTAATACCAAAACAAGGTTAAGAAGGTTAGGTTAGGTTAGAAGTGGTTAAGAAAACACTGGGCCTTACCTGGTTTAACCGAAGTGACAGCTGGGCCAATACTCTCAACAACACCTCCGCCTTCATGACCAAGGACACAAGGAAACAGGCCTTCTGGATCATGACCGTCCAAAGTGTATGCATCTGTGTGACAAATAGCTGTTGCTGTTATTCGTATTCGGACTTCTCCTTCTTTTGGCGGGTCAACGGTGATGGTTTCCAGTGAAAGTGGGGCTTTTGCTTCCCATGCAACAACGGCAAGGCTTTCGATGGGCTGAAACAATCATTTATTACGTATATATATATACCCAAAAAACATACGCAAGACAAGCATAACGTTAAATTAACCCGAGAGATGCTGGTTAAAAATACTAAAATTATAAAAAAAGAAAGTAACCACCATAAACTGAAAATTTTAGAGCCTATATTAATTCAAAAACTGAAGTCACCCCTAAATATTCAGGACGAAAACAGTAGCCTTATTTTGAAGCTGTTTAGCTCACACCAAAAAGATTAATATAAATAGAAGAGAAAAGGTCAATAAAGAACAAGAAACAAAGCGGTTAGAATATAAGAGTTGAAAGGTCAACAGTATAAATAGATTAATGGGTAATAAATAGATTAAAAAAATTAAAATAAATGAAGAATATATAATTCAAATAAGCAGTGATACATAAACGAAACACAGACAAATGACTCACTTTTCAATATTTCGACCGTAATGGCGAGTTGAAATTTGAAAAGTAAGTCTGTTGTGTTTCTGTTTATGTGTCACTGCTTATGAATGTATTTGTCCTGCCGGAACCGTTTTTCGTTTATCATGGTATATATATATATATATATATATATAGTACACGATTCGAGATTACAAGAGAGCAACACACAAAGTTGGGAAAGACACTTACAGACTCAATTTTCGGGTAATCCGTCTTCAGGAGAAGAGAATGGGAGACCAAGCACGTTGTAGGCGCATACGGTAAGTAACCAACCCGGCAACCGCCAGTGCTGTCAACCGTACCGGGTCTTAAGTATAAATTAAGATGAAGATATAAACAGATACTCATATAAGCAGTACTGGTTGGGTAAAACTTTAAGTAGGTGAAAAATTCATAAGACAATATAATGATAAAAACAAACTATAAGAAACAAAAATATGATAGAGAAAAGAAAAAAAAATAAATAAATAAATAAAAATAAATACAATACAAAACTTGCATTGGTTGTTTAGTAAATACCTAAGATAGAGACTGAATCAAATAGGGTAAGTATGGAAACTAGTTAAGAATTAAAGAATTTAGAAAAATAAAATAGTTGACATAAACAAACTAGTTCGTAAGTGAAGAAAGACAAAATAGATATATACAATATACGAAGAGGAAAAAAATAAGTACTAGAGAACTAAAGAATATCGATCCAGATTATGTGTCCAGTTTGATCGTAACTTCGCTTTATCAGTGAATATATTATATATATATCTATCCCATACTATATACTATATCATGATCAGAACCACAATAATGAAATCTGCGGACGTTTTTCAGTTTATCATGGTATTATATATATATATATATATTAACTTAAGTTAAATCAAAACACGATGGAAACTGGACAGATATACGAGTTCAAAATTCAATAAGAGTAACACACAGCAGTAAGTAATTCACACTTACAGGACTGCTCTCAACTTTTACTAAAACAAATTAAGTAAACATAATTTTCATTGCACGTCAAGTTTAGACAAATTTTAGATAAGGTATACATGAGGTAGATTGTCTCAAGTCTGCAGGTCTCCAAATTCAACAAGTTTATTTTTGTTAAATTGTTACTTATGGATTGACATGACATTGTTAATGCTGATTAAGATAATCTACAATAAAAGAAGAAAATTAGTATATTCTAACAGTCTATTCACAAATTGGAATACTTTCGAAAACACGAGGACAGAAATTCTTTCAAATAAAACACATATGAAGTATAACGTGTTAAACAAAACAGAAAAAGAATATGTATTCTTCAATTAAATCCTATCCCTCTTACTAAATCCAAAATGTCTTACTAGATTTGATTTGTATGCTGAAATAATACAATAAATATATATGGAATTTTGTATTTTCAAAGCTATAATTGAACATATATAACTAATCTTAAAATTCAAATACAACAATGTTTAGTTACTACCTTTCTTTGACTTGGGTACGAAAATTTTACAGTTACAAAATAAATTAATTCAAATAAGTTTTCATTATTCATTCACTGGATTTTGAATAGTAAATTTATTTAAGCAGAAACTAATTTAAGATACTATTAACATGTTTCTTTGGTTTGTGAAAATAAGATAGAAACATTCTTCAATCCTATTTTAGAAAATGGATATATTTAATACCAAAAAAGATAACACACCTTCAATTTGTCCTTAATTTGAATATTTATGTATTGATTCACACTTATTGAGATATTCATAAAGGAGAGATACTAAGAAATTTGAATTTTAAATATTATAAAGAACGAAAAACACAGAAATTACGATTATTTTCTCTGGAATATATTCAAAGAGCAATTTCCTTTTTTAGCAATAAAAGACACAATGTCTATTTCGGCTACAATTGAATTGAGATAACGGATTTAAGCTTTTTGTCAAAAGAATCATTGCACTTCCACTTATTAAAAACTCCCATTATTAATTAAAACTAGTGTCTGAGGAAACTATAAAATAAAAGGATTTACAATAAAAAAGGAACTTATAAACCACAGTATGAAATAATAAAATTGAACAAAGATCTCTTTCTGCCAGTTTCAGTCAACATCAGAGTTCCAAAATGAATATCATTTTCGAGCTGACGAGAAATGCCATTCGTCAGATACTATAAAAAAAAGAACTTAACTTTCTGCATGGAGGGTAAAATAGTTCTATCTTAAGTAGTAATTGATAATGTGGTCGACCAATTTTTAAATTACATCTAAATCAAGGTCGGGAGGTGCAATAAAATTATAACCTTACTGGATGACAGTATTGCACCAAATACTACTCTTCAAATCAGCCGATCTCACTTCCATTCAAGAAATTCACATTGTGGTTTATACACAGACCATAATATACATAAATGAAGTAGTAGTTTCATTCTCTTCGCAGTTTATTAAGAAATGCAAAAATTCATCTATAATGTATTCATACCCATGAAACTATTCTTTTTAATCAAATACCAGAGCATTTCCTCATTATCAAATCTATGATGATTCGAAAATCAATACGTTTAAATATGCAAAAACTAAAGGAAACAATTCAATTTAAACAACTGGTGAACAAACTAATTTACCTAAATTGATATTCTAATATTAATAATATATTAAAACATCTGCTTTCGAAACTATCAACAAACCTTCAATTCAGAAGAAGACATCGTGAATTATACGCAACTTACTACAGAATGGACCGGTCGGAACTAAATGCCGTTATCAGTTTCGTTTAAATACCATGTGGCCTTGGATGAATGCAATGAAATCCCCTCCACCCATCTTACATTGGCAGAGAATTCTTCGTTTACACACTGCAGCAGGGCCGTGACAAATGTTGCTACTTTTATGGTTTTATGCAATTTACCGTCATTCCTGTTCAGTCAATGTCAAAAGAGGTTGTTAATATTTACTAAACGGAAATAAATATTGTAAAAATTTATTATTATAATTTAGAATATTTTTATTTTATTGGGAGAAGAAATATTAAGAAAGGCAACCTTTTCCTCTAAGGAGGCTCCTGTACAATAGTAATTTACTTATTACCTTAATATATTGTTGATGTCCCAAAACTATGATCATGATTACTTTGTCCATTTTTATGGAATTATGGAAATCATTATTCCAATTCTTCTAATGTTAACTACGTATTATACTTTTGTACAAAAGAACAATTTCTTTTGTACAAACATTCTCTGAAGTATGTTTTTCCTGAATCAATATACCTAGTCTACTTTCTATGTATTTAGAAAATGAGATATTTTCATTAATCTAGTTAATATTCATGTTGAATCCTACAAATTCCAACTGCAGAAATTCAGTAAACGGCTTTCCACAGGTCTAAATGAAGGGTATCCGTAGGTAATTTTTAATTAATTAATAAATATAATTAACTAATTAAAGAGCAAAAACTTTGACTAAAGATAATTTTAAAAAATATTCGTTGGGGAAATATTAACATTATACGGGAAAAAATTTAAGATCTCACTTCTAGATTACATAAAATAATATACCTTTATTTATATTTCTGTGGAACGTAATATTTTGCTGTATTAAACAATATTAAAACAGGTACTTCCAGCCAGTCTATACATCTGCAAATCCATTAACAGTTGATTATTAATATTTCTATGTAATTTCTCACTTAAGCAGAACTTTAGGAAATATTTAGTTTCAAAAGTCCAATAACAAGATGTGATATAATGATAACATACAATACTACTTTCTCTAATATAATTTGTTTTTGTAAGTATTTCTATTAATAATAAGAAATCCACTTTTTAAATTTATTTGTCCTTAATAATAGTTCATCTATTAATATACAGAAAAAAATAGGAATATCATATTCCATTTGCGGTAAAATTAAATGTTGGAATTTCTCAACACTGTTTCAGTGTATATCAGAAGAAAGCAGGTTAGGTATAACCTAATTTCATTACGTCTCAGTGTCAGCCGTCATGGGATATATCAGTTACTGGTTTTGGGGGGGTTCTTAAATTTTGATATTAGGTTTCAGTTTAGCTTTGATTAAGGACAAGTAGAATCTAGAGATATAATGAATAACTACAGTAGTAATAGATATATTTTTGAATTCCATTTTGTGTTTAAAGTTGTTATTGTTAGAGAATCGTTTAATTAGTTCATACGATGATCTGCAAGTGTTCTATATTGTGGTTGTTGCAGTTTAAATTTAGTTTCAAAAGTGGAGATGGGTAGGAGAAATAAATTGTGAGAATGGCATCAGTTAGTGGAGCTCATTCTTCAAGAGCTGTAATTGATATAGTTCCACAGTTCCCCAAGAATAAGGTAATCTTGAATACTTTTGTTTTTTATTGTAAGTGTTTAACTTGCTGAATGACAAACCTCATATAAGCAATATTTTCAAATTACTGAAGTTTGTTTTCTTTAAATTCTAGATGGATTAATAAATTATTTTTATTTATAATTTATCTTTCTGGCATTACTTCATTTTATATCATTTACAAAAAAATTGGAGTTGGTTGCTGAAGATTTGGAATGTCTAGTAAAACGACTTACGGAGTCGATAGTCATTATTCTCTTTATGAGGTGCCTGGCCTGGAAATTACGTATAATGTGTTTACCCTATATTCGTTGTTATTGTAAGATGATCATCGGGACTATAAAATTACCTTGGCCTGTACTAGTTGTTACCTCTTATAATATATTTGATCTATTTCTCTATTCAAAATGTCTAATCGTAGTTGTACCATTGCGTTTTAGTGTTCCTTTAAATCCTTTGATATAGTGTTTCATCGCAATGAAGTTCCTGTTGGATTTGTTTATAAGTCTAGGAGTTCCTACGGTAATAGCTTTCTTCATATTTACTTTAACTATATGTTTTATTGCATATTTGTCATTCCTTCATTAAAATTATCATATTAATAGTGGTTTAAACTACAGGGTAAAACACAATATATGAAAGTTCGTAGGGGATTATTTTTATAATTAATAAAGCAACTATTTTAAGTTAGTTAACTAAAGTAAATCGAGTATAGTAAATTAACTATTGAAAGGTTTGTCCTTTGTTTTCATTGTTCCTGTTTCCTTATATTTTGAATGGTCAATGAAAATATAGCCATAATTATTTTTTTTTTACTGATATGGAAACATTTTATGAACATTGAATGCAAATGTAACGGCCGATAGCAACAGTTGTAAAATGAGATGGTTTGAACAGTCGTGAAATGTCATAAAGTAGTAGATAAACATAACATAAAAGATAAACAGTGATATTTGAATTTATGTGAAATATACCAAGTTAGTATTTTTATATAGTATATTATAACAAGATTTCACTATTAACAAGTGATATAACAATGAACGTGCAAACCACAATCAGAAATGAGAAAAAATACTAAGATATTTTAACCGTAACAAGCGGTCTTCAATTCCCAACTGAATTTGACTCTGACGAAGACCTCTTGTTACAATTGAAAGATTTTTAGTCTTTTCTCTCATTTCTTATTGTGGTTTGGACGTTGATAGTATAGTATAAATTAATATACTATTTTTAATTCACAAAAGTTTAAATTGATTGAATTCTATAGGAGATTTTGAAATAATAATATAAATGTGTATCTCATAGAAAATATTCATAAGAAATTAAAAGTAAATATAAGTAATCTTTTATGTTTTACACAGAATAAAATATGGTTATTTTCAATAAAATTCAAAATTGTTTTCTTGGGGATTTGCTTCAAAAGATTAACTTACTCTTTATTGTAAGCCTTTGGTTTTTGGACCAAATCCTTGAGAAACCTCATTTTGAATTTTAAGAATCATTAGTTTGAGAAGCTATATCAATATTTTTATTAACATAGAGGATTTAAAAGTGCACACTTAATAGTCTCTAATTTTCAGTTTGAACCGTCTTTAGGAGAGATAAGAGAAGGAAACCAAGTGCACTTAGAGACTAAACCGTCTCTGAAGCAGTACGTTTGGTTTCCTTCTGTTATCTCTCCTGAAGACGGTTCAAACCGAAAATTAGAGACTGTAAATGTGTGATTTTAATTTCTCTATGTTTCTTTCTTTTTTTTTTTTTGTACATTGAACTATATATTTGTTCGTTTCGGATTGTATTTCCATCGAAAAAAGTACTTGAAGAAAGTACTTACAATGAAGAAAGTACTTGTACTTATATACAGTAAAGGAAATAATTAGAAATAATTAATTGGTTTTTCATTGTGAATTTATTTGTTACAGGTGGAGATAGGGAGCGTTCGGTTGAGACCTATACTTGGAGTTAGCCCTATTGTACACGCAGTTTGTTCTCGCTTTCCCAAACTTGAAGAATGTGCCCATTTTCATTATGATAATGTTGACTTGCCTCCTCTACAGGTTAATTTGAATCTTATTTCTATGCTTCTGCAAAAAAAATGTCACTTTTAAATGATTATTATTATTATTATTATTATTGTTCTGAGGAAAAAATGGATAAACAAACAAAAGTCTCCACACAAATGAAGTTTTATTGAACAACAACAACGCGTTTCAAACACTTTGTGTTCATCATCAGGAAGAGACTACCATACAAATTATATCTAATCAGTTACAAAATTACAGTGAAATAATAAAATTTAATTAAGAGAGAATTAATGACATACCCAAAGGATGTGGTGCTTCCTTTACGTGATTTGATGCAACACAATTAAGGATTGCACAAAAGTGTTCGAAACGCGTTGTTGTTGAATGAAACTTCATTTGTATGGAGACTTTTGTTTGTTTATCCATTTTACCTCAGAAAGAGTAAATACCACACAATTACGGATTGCACAACTAATGATTATTATTGTTTAGGAAATTGAAACTAGGCATATTTTTTTTTGAAGTTTGTTCCTAATACAGAAGTTATTAGATAAATTTCATTTTTTTGTAAGATTTGTTTTATGTTTATCCCGTTTGATGATACGAGTATATAGCAATCAGAGATAACTGGATATGTTATAATATATGAAATTTTAATGCATAGTTTTTTGATGTAAAATTAAATTAACTGTTTAACTGTGAAATCGGTTATAGTGTGGTATTTACTCATATTGGGGAAAGTAATAAGTATCCACACAAAAAAAAGTTTATTATAAAAAACTAAAAACGTGTTTCGAACACTTGATGTTCTTCTTCAGGTTACATCTTCTCGGGTCAGGGTGAGATTCAGTGAGTGGGTGAGTTATTTTTATTTAGTCCTTGCTTAGGGGCCAGGTTAGCTCAGTGGTTAACGTACTCGCCTTTGAACTGATAGGACCGGGGTTCGATCCCCACTTGGTACTCGATTTATTCATCCGGGAGATGAATGAATCTGAGCACGTCATCCCTCGGAGAAGGACGTTAAACTGTCGGTCTCGAGCCTGTACGATGTCAGGTACTCGTTAAAGATCCCTACTCTAAATACACTTGAGCTAGGCAAAGTTTAGGGCTCCCACTGTAGAATCAATCTTCATTGTGTGGTATCACAAAGGGCCAATGCTCGGCCTACGTGTGTTCCCTTGTGGAACTCCCACTGTAACCTAACCTAACCTAGTCCTTGCTTGGTCTCACCCACTGATAACCACCCCAGAAGAGCAGATGTAACCTGAAGAAGAACATCAAGTGTTTGAAACACGTTGTTTAGTTTCGTAATAATAAACTTTTTTTTTTGCGTTGAGACTTAATACTTCCCCAATATAAATTAACTGAATTGTTAAGGAAATGCTTCTAGATTGATTTGTCAGATACGTTAATCAAGGCTTTTGATTATAAATTCATCATTTTTATATTGTATGAAAGAGCGTTTTACTTAAGAACAAAGAGTTGATAAATCATTAGTTGTGCAATCCGTAATTGTGTGGTATTTACTCATTCTGAGGTAAAATGGATAAACCAACAAAAGTTTCCACAGAAATGAAGTTTTATTCAACAACAACAACGCGTTTCGAACACTTTGTGTCCACACAAAGTGTCGAAACGCGTTGTTGTTGAATAAAACTTCATTTGTGTGGAGACATTTGTTTCTTTATTCATTTTACCTCAGAATGAGTTGACTAATATAAAACTAAGCGAACATCTAAATGACTAAGCTTTTTTCACCAGTTAAAACAATGAGCTTTCTATTCAATTTACTTTTATTTGTCTAGCTTATTGTTAATTCTTTATGAATAATAGAGCGTTTTAAGAATCACTTGAAACAACTTTTATCTTATCTCTTTATAAATATAATTGTTACTAAATATAAGAAACGGTCCACAAGGACTATAAAACTTTAAATTACACAAAGCACGACACAGAAAAAAAAAATAAAGATTCGCGCTCCGTTCTTCGACGTAGGGAGATCTCTCTCACTTCGTCCTTTCTTCTAGTCTACTCCTGATGACGAACAACAGTTCGAAATATTGAATTCTGTAAGTGTTCTCTTTATTCTTTTTTCTGTGTCGTGCTTTAAGGTAATTTAAAGTTTTAAATATAATTGTTTTCTGAAGTAGGTAGCAAGCGTGTGGTTTTACTGTCTGTTGCCGTCACTTCTCCGGTGTATTGGGTCCTTACTTTATTTTTCCTCTTAATATCTTTGTTCTGGCGGGAATGTTCTTATCTATTCGATGTCGCTCTTTTGTTTATTTTTGAACTTTATCGATAAAATTGCCCTTTACATTATCAAAAAATGTCACCGACTCTTATATCGATTTAGCTTTGAAGTGTGTAAAAAAACTTTCTTAATACTTCAACAGACCACTTTTATTATCAAATTCTAATGTTTTGCCATACCGGAATATTGACCCCCTTCCAGATAGTCAAACAAGCTTGTTAATATCGTGTTTCTAATCGTAGTAACGTGGGTAATTGTTAATAAAAAACTCCCCAGCGAATTGGAGTCCGCTGGTATTTATAACATTCCGTGCAAAAATTGCCATAAAACTTTATTGGTCAAACTGGTAAATCATTAAAGACACCGTAAACAACACCAATACAACGTAGGTGACAGAAAAAAGTAGTGCTATTCTTGCATTAAAAAATGAAAATCATCATATTTGGACAGGATGCCTAAATTTATTACTTATGAAAAATCAATGTTAAGAAATATTATTGAATCGTCTCTAATTAAATTTAATATATCAAATATTATAAACATTAGTAACGTCTCTTCAAACTTGAACGTTTCGTCACGAGGGCAATAGCTCTTCAAAGAGGGTTGACAGCTAGCAGATAGTTTTAACTTTTTCTTACTGTACTCCTTTGTTTCCTCAAACATCCCTTTCTGGACATTAGTCCTTTCCTGCGCTTTCACCCTTTTAAAATACCACTTTTCCCTCCCACTCTTCTCAACTTCTCACCAGATGTTTTCTGCATCTGGTGTTCAGTTGGGTTTTTGACTCTGACGAAGACCGCTTGTTACGGTTGAAAGATCTTAGTCTTTTTTTCCCATTTCTTATTGTGGTTTGATCATTGAACTTTATATGTGTATAAATTTTATATTATCAAACATTGATACAAAAAATGGTCTAAGGAAAGTTTATAAGTAAATGAACATATTTTTTTGTAGATTGGCAAACCCTATTAGGTCATCAGTTTTAGGACTACCTTGTAAGTATTGTGACCTGGAACGTTCTCTCAGAAGGGGAAGTGCCCATGAACCCGGGACCTGTGTTGAACTATACGCAGTATAGTTGAACGGGAGGCCTGAGCCTCCCGCCATAATACCACTGCTTCTAAATCAAGTCAGGTTGTCATTGAACGATTTGCTCTTTAGTCGTCGCATGGCGACGCCCAAGGTGTAACCACCTCTAACTACCTTTAACCTGTGTTAACCTATACGCGTGGCTGAGCCTCCCGGACATTCCACTGCTTCTAAATCAAGTCAGGTTGTTCATTGACGATTTCATTCAGTTCCTTGATGGTTCTGGGTTTCCCTGCATAGACTCTTTCCTTAAGATAGCCCCAAAGAAAAAAATCTGCGGCGGGCTTAGGTCCAAGCTATGGAGTGCCCACTCAAAATCAGTCTTGAGACTGATCACTCGACCTCCCGAAGTTCTCTTTCAGCCAATCTCGGGACAGGTTTGATGTGTGAGAACTTGCTACGTCTTGCTGGAACCAAAACTTGCTCACAACATAAAGTGTACACGAGGTTTGTTTGTTTTGGAACACCCTATATGTGTTCCCTGGTGGGAGACTGCCACTGAAAACTAAACTAACCTATGTATGTTTGTACAGGTGCAGGCCGGGGACGTGGATGTGGGAGGACTCAAAGTGCAGGTGACCAGTGGAGACGCATCATGGGTTGTTGTCCGAAGCCATCAACACTTTGTACAGTTAGATGAACAGCTTCACAAGTGTGTATTGGCTCGTGCCTTTTCCGGCTTACCAAGGCTGGGAGGCCTAGGCCCTAGTGATGCTTTATTGGTCACCTATGTAGTCCGGCTGAATAGCGCTTTAGCAGGATGTGCTCTCAGCTGTGGCCCCGTCCTTACATGGTTTGAGTTGGATAATAAAGGTCGTCGACTTGTTGCCGCTTCCCATGGAGTTAATACACCAGCTGTTGCGGCTGCTTTTGCCACGTCACCTTATACTGCGGCTGCCAATGATGAGCTCTCATTCCAGGTCTTTTATTATTATTATTATGCGACTATTTTACGCTTTTTGTCACCTATCCAAGTGCTAACCTCGGCAAATATTGCTGAAAATTGGTGATCTAGTGGTAACAGGTGTACTCATCATAGAGAGAAATCATTTTATATTTACGTAAAAGTAGCAGAAATTTAGTATACAGGTATGTTCAAAAAATACGTAAACTGATGTCATAAAATATACTTTATTTAAGGGTTACAAGTATCTGTCCCCTTCAAAGTATATCTCTCCCCAGCTGACATACTTATCCTAAAGGGGTTTTCACTTTTTGAAACCCTCCTGGAATACTTCTTTAGTGATGCTCTTCAGCTGTGTCATTTTTTTTTATTTAAGGGTGACTATAGTACTACGTATTAAAAAAAAACTATTGTACTACCTCTCTTCTGTACTAAAGTACTCCAAGAAGCTCAGCAGTTTTGCTGGTTCCAGTGGTAAAAGTTTTTCTATAGTTTTCTTGAGTGTCCCGAAGCATCAACCTCTGTGTAGCAATGTTGCTTTACAGTCAGTCAGCAGGTTTAACGGTGTCTTCATCTTCTTTGCAGAATCTGCATAAACCATAATTGATAATGTCTATTCAGTCTCCCTACGTTTTCGGAAAAAAGTAACTTCCTTTCTCCTTCTTCGGCTCCTCAGGTGCACTGTGGGAGGTTGGCTCCTACTAGTTATCGCTTTTGGACCCTCTGCACTTCCGGAGGATGGTCTTCGGACTTCCTTCTCCTGAAGATTTCTGGTATAAACAACAATAAGGAATAATGAAATGGGAGAAAAAAATTTCGACCAAGTAAGGCTAGTCGTCAGAGTCACAAGTCAAAACATATCTCAATAATCATCTTAACTTGTGACTGTGATGCGGATCGTTACTTGACAAAACACCTTAGACCCATTATAGCACTTTTTCCTGATATACAGAATTTTTTATTTTCTCCTGACAGGGGAAAATCCCTGAAGCTCTATCGGTGGTATTTTGTCCGCTCCGGCAGAGCATTGCATACTGGAGTTAAGGTTATTTACTCAAGGGGGTCGTCTGGTACTCTTGAGGCTACGTTCATAATACAGTAACCCTTGTATCATCCATCCTTCAGCACGGATCGCATAACACCTTAGATTGGGGTTGAGATAAAAGGAGGAGATTTGGGGATTAGGAAGGATGTGAAACTAAGGTGGTCAGGCCCAGCCCCTGATCACCTTCTCCTCCTCTTTCGTTTGTCCCTGCATATAGCAGGTTAACAGGGTAGCCTCGTGAAGGCCGAAAGTCAGAGTTGAGTGTTAGAGGCTATTAAAGGCGCTTAATCACTCCATTACTACCCTGACGTCATATTTGTCTTGGTCATAACAGCCAGAAGTAATTACAAGGAGCAAGGTCAGGTGAGTATAGCGGGTGGGGGAAGAACGGAGATTGAGTGTTTGGTCAAACACAAACGAATTCTGATGATTGAATGTGCTGTAGCATTGTTATGATGAAGAAAACCAGTCACTATTGCTCTAAATTTCTGACATTTTTCGTCGGACAGCATCTCGCAGACGTTTTAGAACTTTTATGTAGTAAATCTGTTTCACTGTGGAAGCCTACAGTGAGGTATTCTTGATGGAAGACATATTGAGGATCGAAGAAAACTGTCAAATCACCTTGATGTATTTTTTTTTTAGCCCGGGAAATATTTCACCTACCCACTGAGAAACGGTTGAACCTTTGTTCCGTTATAATAACAGTTCATCCTAGATTCATCACCAGTTATGATTCTTGACAAGAAGGTTTGTTCTTCTCCTAAACGTTTAAAAAGCTCCTGACAAGTCTGAACGCTCTGGGCCTTCTGGTTTTTTAGAAGGATAACCAATCCTTTACATAACGAATAACCA
>JAPFBL010000897.1:0-65169 GCA_026182355.1 Hermatobates lingyangjiaoensis | reverse complement strand
TATTTGTGTAAGGAAGTTTTGCGCTCTATTTTTTCTTTCCACTTTGATTGGCGCAATAGTTCTTTTAATCTTTCACCTTACAAAACAGTTGAACTTTTAACACGTTTTGCAGGATCTGTTTTAACAGGACTATGTTTTCTTTCTAAAAAAGAAAGAGAAGAAGTTTTAAAATATTTTTATGAATGGAATGGTATAGCCCCATCCACATTTGAACTACAACTAGAAGAAGTTGTCCAAAAACCATATAATCACAATAGAATCAATAACTCAATGATTACTATAGAGGGAATATTACTTACATTGGAAGAATTATTTGAATCACTAAGCCATTTAGAATTTGTAGGACAACACAAAGAAGGAATAGTTATATCTGAAAGAAGGGTACAAGAAAATTCTAAATCAGATAATCGATGGACATTAGTAGATTAACTACCAACAAATAATTATCAATGCTGATGGGATGAAAAGAAAAAAACAAATACCTATACGCAAAGAAAAACGCGTAGCTAACACGTTACATTCCAACTATACAGCAGAGGTTTTTGCTGCAGGTTTTATAGAAGAAACAAAATTAGCAATTTCAAAAATTCGTTTAATTAGAAATGGAAAAGGTAAAGAAAAATTATCTAAAGTCATTAATAACGTTGTATGGGAATATTCGGATGAGGACTTTATTGATTATTTGAATTTCTACATTTGTAAAAGAGATATATATGATAGTTTGCCTCGAGGGCTATTTCATCATCCCTCGTTTTTAGAACAAAAAAAAGGAAAAAATGGGATACTTGCATCCATCAAAAAAGGGAGAGAAGAAGAGTTCAATGCACGATTCTTCTTTAAACCTTTTGAGATAGCGATAGACAATCTTCTTGTCACTTCTCAGCTATATGAACGCAGACTTGAATGGAAACACAAATATCCTGATTTTGTTAGAATGTTTGCATCCCAATGGAATATACTGAAACAGTTTTCCCTAAAAGAATCTTTATATCTACTTGGTTTTTTATTTAATAGCCATCGAATAACTAGTATGCAATTAATAGCTGATATTTTATCTGTTTTTCTAGAATGTTCAACAGATATTAATATTAAATATACAGCTAAATATACAACCTCTGATTCTAAATGGAAATTAGGAGAAGGTCGTTTAGGATTAACTACAGTTGTAGGTAAGCAAGGTGTTGGTTCAATCCCGTGTATCTACCTTCGGTTTTATAACTTACCTATTATACATAAAGAATTATTTTTTAAAGATAGTCCTGCTCGAAAAAAACTTATGGATATATTAGATTTGTTCATACCTGCCGATGCAGATTTAGATTTAAAATTTGAGCCCATGAAAAAAGACACCCATTTCACACTATTTTATGATAAAGAAAAAGCTCCTATATTAGGTTTTACAACAGCATTCAATTCTACACATTTTTATGAAAGCACTTAACAGAAAAGACATTATAAGAACATACACCAAATTTACCAAGTATATGGTATACCTAGTTACTGTAGCTTTACTATGTATCTACCTATTTTTAAAAACCTCCTCAATAGAAATTAAGAAAATTAAAGATAAAACTGGAGATAGTGAACGTATTTTCAATGAACAAATAACTATTAGTGATGTCTTTACAGATATATTTAGTACGTATCGTTCGTTAGGCATTGCAACAACAGCCAATCCTGACTTTTTCATGAATACAATTGCAAATAAGAAACTGAATGTTAGTAATATGATTGAAAACCTTCCCAAAAAAGATATTCAAATTCATCAATATATTTCATCTCATATGGATAGTTTTCTTCGCACTCGAGATTCTATTTCAGTAATGAAACGAACAGAAGATGTTATGAGAAATGATCTTATACGTTGTAATGAAGAAAATAGAAATATTACACGTAGACTATCACTAGGACGTTTAAGATATGATAAAAAATAATACTATATGAAAAGTAAAAAAGATAATTTAAAGACAATGAATCAACGAGAGAAGACAATAGGTTTTTTCTATGTTTTAATTCTTTTTATTATAACAACAGCTATATGTAGTTCTTTTTTATTCTTTTCAAAATCAGACTACCACTTAGCTGGAGATAAGAGAATAGCATTAGAACAAATGGAACGAATCCAACGTTTTGAGCAAGCTCAAAGCGAATTAATTACAAAAGTAAAAGAAGCTGATGAAAAAGTTTCAAAAAATTGATCCTGGACTGAATGCATCTTATGAAAAAAGAGAAATCAATTATATTTTAGGAGAAATTCGTAATATATATACTGAAAACAGTTGGGATGAACGATATAAAATTTTTGAACATGTAGCTACATTTTATGAATTTCGAATTTCAGATAAAGAGCGTCTGTGGAGTATAAAAAAGAATATTGAAAAATTCAAGTCTGATTTAGAAAGGTGTAGAAATAGTACAGAAAATAAAAAAAATAATCTAAAACAAATATAAACAAGTATGAATAAAATTTTTACTCGATGGATGATTATCGTAATTGCGGTACTTTTTGCCATAATATTGGTTGCTTGGCTACTACGATTTAATTTTTCAGATAGAGAAATCCGTGCATTTGTATCTCCAACAGAAATTGAGGTGGGTCTGCAATCAAATTTTCAGATAGTACATACCGTGCTAAAAAAGTATTGTGGGAATTTGGAAATGGAGATATGTCTGTAGAAAAGAGTGGTTCTTATGTTTTTCCACAAATAGGACGTTATCAAGTCAGACTAAAAGTTGATGATGAATTAGAAACTCGTTTCATTGTCAATGTAAAAGAAGTTATTAAAAAGAAAGAAATACCTATTCGTATTATTGGACCAAATTCAGCGATGCAAAATGAATTAATTACTTTTATTGCTGATGGTAATTCGAAAGAATGGCGTTGGGAATTTGGTGAAAGTGGAGATTTAGACTCCAGAGAAAAAAATCCTACTTACTCTTATCAACAGCCTGGCAACTATAAAGTTTTTCTAACTTCAGAGGATACAAAGTATCCTATTGTTCATAATATTGAAATACTCCCTGAATATGCTGAAAGCGAATCTACCGATGTACTTTCACTCATCGCTATGGATATAAGAGAAAAACTGCAAAGCATTGTAGATGGAGAGTCTTTCAATTCTAACTACAATTATATATTGAAAAAAATATCTTTGTAATAAACCAGATATTCTTGTCTTAATTAATGGTGATAAACAAAATGATTTTTATTCATATTGCCAAGGATTAAAATTTATAGGAAGCCAATCATCCACATCAATTATTGAAGTAGTAATAGAACCTGATAAAGCTTCTGATTGTGTGAAAAAACTTTTAGTCCGTCAAAGTTCAATTAATAAAAAAGAAAAACCATGAAAATAAAAATACATCAAACTATAATTGGTATAGGAGTTTGTTGTTTGCTATTGAATTCTTGTTCCCCTGTGAACCGATTAACAAGAATAAAAAAAACACCTCGTGAATATACTCGTAATTATTGCTGCGGGAATATTGCAGTACCACGCTCTATAGATAGGAAAGAGCCTTGGATTGTTTATTCAGATAGAAATAAAAACAAGACATATTACAATCCTTCAGGAAAAGTACCTTTGAAAGAAGCATCTTACATGGACTCTTTTGTTGTAATTGGTCGTAAAGGAGAATATCTTCGTTTAGTAAAGTACAATCCTGAAGTCATTGAAAATGGTAAAATTAAAGATAGAAAAAAAGCTGAATATTACGGTTGGATTCATCAAAACAATTTGCTTTTATCATCTCGAGCAACTACTGATATTGCAACAGGGAATAGCGTTAAAATGATAACGATGATAAAAGACAAAAAACCCTTACTACGCTTATCAGATTTTATTAAATCTGACTCTTTAATAGTGTACAAAGATCCGGAATTGCTAGTTCCTTCAGGAAAAATAGCATTTCAAAGCCCTATATATCAAGCAAAAAAGAGTCTTGATAACACAAAAACGTTAGTTATTAGTGCAGAACGAATTGACCCAGATAGTACATCCTCATTGGTTTCAGGATGGTTACCTTCTTCATTACTGATACCTTTTGGAAATCTGCTTTATATGGATTATTCATCACTACCTATAAAATCATTCCACCTTTCTAATTTTAAGAAAGAAAATATAAAAATTTCTGATACTCTGTTTAATCGAATAAAAACCTCGTATTCAGATAAAATTTCTAGATTAAACCCTGTCTTCCATTTTCAAGCTGAAGATAGTCTATCTACTATTAAAACAACTTTACCTGTACCTATTATAGACGGAAAAAATAATTTTATTTATAGTATATCTGGAAAAAAAATAACACAATCAGATTTTAAAAATATCCAAAATAAATTATCTAACTTAAATGTTATATTTGTTTTTTCAGGACAACAACCTGTTTATGATCGATTTGAACAACTTGTTTCTTCTATTCAAGGCGTAAAAAAAATAATAACCACTAATTCATCAAATAGTACATTCCGTTTAGGGGCTGTTATCGGTTTTGATAAAACAAAAGGTAAATTAAAAGAAATATCACTAAACAAAAACATTAATGATGCGTTTACTGAATTAAATCAATACGCGGATAATAAATCTAAAATCACCATAAGCAACGATAACGATGCTTGGGATGCTCTTAACTATGCTGTACATATGTTAAATCCATATCGTAACGAAAGTAATCTTATTGTTCTTATTGGAGAAAATGGAAATTCTCAAGAACATATGGATAAAATATTAATAAATAATCTAGCTGATAATAATTGTCGTGTTCTTGCTTATCAGCTATATTCTGATGAGGGAAATACCTTTAATAACTTCGTCCTTCAGGTAGAGCACATGATTAAACAATCTGCTGATCTTATTTCTAAAAAGAAACAAGATATTCTTGTTCATTCAAAACAACTACGCTCAGAAAATCAATATACTGAACGTGCTGAAAATTCATATAGCCTTGATTATCCTAAAGCAAGTATGACGCAAGGTTGGATTGTATTTCCAAAAAAAAGAGCTGAATTACCAGCAGATCTTTTAGTTTCATCTATAGACTCTATTGTTAGTGAAATACAGAATGACAATCTAGATATTGTTTCTAATCTTAAAACTGCTTTTTCAGACATAGGTATGGGAAGAACAAAGCTCAATTGGTTATGGATGGCTATGGAAAAAGTGCCTAAAGACTATAAAGTGCCTAATAAAACTTATAAAGCTATTTCTTCTATGCATACACAAACGAATTTTCCATTAGAAATTCAGGTACAAACTAAAGATATTAATAAAGGACATTATTATTTCCTTCTAAATGAAACAGAATTATCAAATTTAAGAGGATTCATTGAAGATTTAACAAAGTTAAGAGTTGACTATAAGTACGGTCCTAAAAAAGCAACTAAAAAAGAGAAAAGAAAAACTTGTCCAGAACCATTAGAATACTATTCTCAACCAGATACAACTAGTATTAACATTCATAAATACCTAAATACAAATAAAGTTAGACGTTCCATGTTTAAAGCTTTAAAAAAATGGATTCAATATGGAAAAGTATACCCTATAAAAAAATCAGATATTAAGCAAATGAGTTTATCTGATGCTCAACGATATATATTTATTATACCCTCACTCAACGAAACGATGAGAAAAAATAAAATAAAAGATTTAAATAATAAAAAAGTTATTAGCGATAGTAAATTAGATTATTTACTTGATAACCTATTAAAAAGACGTAAAAAAATAGAAGAATCTATTGTTCCTGCCAATAAAATAAAAATAAACGGACAAACTTTTTATAAGATAGATGCTAGAGCTTTACTGTAGGCTGATATTTTATATTATTTCAAATTAAAATATAGTGATTTTATTATATATAAACTTCACATTAAACACCTCTAAGAATTAATAATCAAACAATTATATTTTTTTAATAAAAAAACAATCATTTTTTATAATTTATCATAATTATAACTATATTGCATCTGCAAAAAAACATCTCTCTTTTTCAAAATATAGAGGAAGAAGGTAAATAGAGTTTATTAACATTTAAAACAAAAAAAGAATGGCATTTCGCTCAACTTTGAACTTAGGAGGCAAAGAGTTTGACGTACTTGATTGCAGCTACACTCTTCGTCGTGATGTGGACTCAAAAGGACGTCCTTCATCAAACATCTATGGTGGACGTATTCGTGTTCGCGTAGAATCAACATCTGACACCACCATCTTAGAACATATGGTGAATCAGTTCAAACCTTTCAGTGGTAGTATCATCTTTAAAAAAGGGGATGAAGAGGCAAAAATGAAAGAATTACAATTCGAAAATGCTTACATTATCGAATTTGATGAAGGAATTGACATTGTAGGGGAGAACCCGATGTCTTTAGCTGTTACTATATCAGCACAGACAATCAAAATTGGTGGTGCCCAGTATGAAGAGAATTGGCCTACTGCTTGATTCTAAAAAGAAAAACAAAACTAGTATCTTCTCCGTTTCAGAGACTTATTTCTCTGATTCGGAAAAGTACTAGTTTTTGGAATAAGCTATTCACATCAAAAAAAAACAAAACTCCCATGAGTATATTAAATTATGAAATCGGAGGCAATGAAGTAAAAATTGACGCAACAGAATCCATTGCCAATATTCCAGAGAATCGAACAATGCTTATTGAAAAGCTTACAGCCGAAGAACCTGTTAGCCCTGAAGCTGTTGATGGATTAACCACCATTGAGGATGTTTTCACTGCATTCCAACCCAACATTGATGTTGAGTTTGAAAGTGCAGATGGAGAACCTGTTAGGGAGAACTTTCGTTTTGCTAATACTGCTGATTTTCAAGCAAAAAAAATGACCGAAAAAAGTCAGTTTTTAAATAACTTGGCCACACAAAAAGATTTCTACGAAAAATTAGTAAAGCAATTACGCACCAATAAAGTGCTTCAAAGAGCATTAGAAAATCCTGATAGTCGACAGGCAATAGTTGATGCATTAACCCAATTAAAAAATGAGCTAAAGGAGTCCTCCGAAAGCTAAATACTTGATAACATATGGCAGATAAAGAACAGCTGAAGCAAACAGAGCAAATAGCTACACAAAACACTGTATTTCAAGAGAAAATAACAGATAAATTTTCTAAAGACGCCTTAGATACTGCAGTATCTAATCTTTCACGCTATGGAGGTTTTAGCTTTTTAGAATCAGCAATTGATGGTCTTCAAAACTTAAATCCTGAACGTAAGGCACGTAAAAAAATGTTTCTTGTAGAGGAACAAAAAGAAAGTGAACGAAAAAATTTAGCTGATAAAATAGATCTTTGGTTAAACTTATTGACAGAGAATAAAGACATCCCATCAATGGTCGAAAAATGTCAGACGAAAGCAACTTCAGTTGCTGACTTATTAGCAAAAAATCAATTAACAGCCGTTGAAACAGTAAAAGATCTTGAAACCTCATATCGTGCGGTACAACTTTTCTATAAGAATACAGAGTCTGATAAACTTACTAATATAACTATTGTTAACGCTTCGCCTGAACAACTTACAGATTTAGACAATTCTCGTTTTATTGATTTTGTAGCTGATGAGCTTAAGCAAAACTATGATCGTTTAGATCTACGTACCAACTATTCTTTACTTGTTCTTCCTGGATATCTTGGATCAAATAAAGTTGTTGAGAAATGGTCTAAAATAGCTAATGCTAATAAAGTAATGCTATTTACTGATTTTGCAGACTTAGAAAAACCTGATGACGTTGTAGATATGTTTTTTACCTCCAACCTATCTGGAGGCGATTCCTTTAAAAGTAATACTGTAATGTGCTGCAATTGGTTAGTGGGTCGTGGTGCATACAAAGAAATTGGTGAAACAGATGACCTTCATGTACCACCTTCATCTGCATTAGCAGGAAAGGTTTATCGCACACTAATGTCCCAAGTTACTGCTGGAAAAAAATACGGAGGATTAAATGAAGTAGATGCTGTAACATTCCCTTTGAAAAAAAGTGAAATTTCTCAACTTGATGCTATGGGATTAGTTCCTATGGTAAATGAATATGGAAAAGTAATGGCCTTTTCTGCCAAAACACTTTTCAATGGAGACAATCTAGGGCTTCAAACTTATTCTGTAGTACGTGTTTTTGATTATATTACCAAGGTGTTATTCGACTTTCTTAATCGCCGTTCTTTTGAGAATTGGAGTGGGAAAACCGAACGAGATCTTCGCTCTCAAATTATAAAATTTTTAGACAACATACAAGGGCCTGACCGTCTAATCGAACGCTCCAAAATTGTGCGTCTGGAACGAGATCCTAATCAAAAAGATCGTATTTATCTGGATATTCATATCACCCCGTATTTCCCTGCTAAAAGTTTTGTTATCAAACTAGATGGAACTAAAGGAGATGATGAAACTGATTGGACAAGTGAATATGAGCAAGAGAAATAATCTCTCTGCCTAGGAAAAAACATAATAGATAAAAAACTATAATAAATTCTAAATTATGACCGACTTAAATCCGGTTCGTACTGCTGTCTATTTTGATAATGAACAAATAGAAATTGAAAGTCTACGTTTGTTTCAAGCATTTAATACATCGCATCAGTTTGAAATTATATTAAACTATGGATCTGAGTATGAGGTTTGGATGCAAGATCCTGTAAAACTATCAAATTATGTAGGAAAAGAAGTTTTTATAAAATTCCAACATATAACAAGTGGAGATGAGCAAACCTTCAACGGAATTATTACCGATGTCATGATTTTCGGTGGTGGTGTTTGTGTTAGTGGAGGAGGGACTCCTATATTACTGGAAGGAAACCCTGAAAAAAGATCTTTTACAGATAAACTTCAAGACGATATCGTTAGCGAGATAATAAAGGATTATAATATTCCTTTGAAAAATCAAAGTTCTCATACAGATATTATACCCTATGCCGTTCAATATAACGAGAGTGCTTTTTCTTTTCTTAATCGTTTATCTAGAACTTATGGTGAATGGTTTTATTATGATGGCTCAGATTTAGTTTATGGAAAACCAAATACACAGGATGAATTAATCCTAAATTACCCTGCTGATATTCCTGATATGCAAGTACATTCTTCTCTTAAGGCACGTAATGTATATAAATATGCCTATAACCCCGAAGAAAACCTTACCTTCGATGCAGAGCGAAACAAAGAGTCGGGAACTGGAATTAATATTTTAAAAGGATTAGTCTCAACATCTGACCGATTATTTAATCGCAATTTCCGAACCAATATTGAACCTCAAGTTAGTCGTGGGGGAATTGTCAATGATATGACTGATAAAGAAAGTGCTGCTCTTGTTGGAAATATGTTGTATGTTTCAGGTAGTACAAGAACATGTAAAGTAAAGTTAGGTAGCCATGTAAATTTTCACTTTTTAAAAAAAATGAGCTTAGATTCCCTT
Source organism: Hermatobates lingyangjiaoensis (assembly GCA_026182355.1). Taxonomy (NCBI): domain Eukaryota; kingdom Metazoa; phylum Arthropoda; class Insecta; order Hemiptera; family Hermatobatidae; genus Hermatobates; species Hermatobates lingyangjiaoensis. The sequence continues at coordinate 55,765 of JAPFBL010000897.1, read as the reverse complement.
GGAGAATATCTAATCGTAGAAGTAGAGCATTTGGTTAACCAGAATGGTAATTACACAAACAAACTTTTAGCCCGCCCTTCCAACCCTAGTTATGTCCCTCTTAAAGAACCAAAATCACAACGAGCCTACCCCGAATCAGGTATTGTTATTAGCAATAAAGACCCTAAAGGACTAGGAAGGGTTAAAGTACAGTTTGAGTGGCAACGTAACACAATGGAAACAAATTGGTTAAGGGTGCAAACTCCTGATGCTGGCAATAGTGAGACCATCTCATCAAATCGAGGTTTTGTTTTTATTCCTGAAGAAGGTGACCACGTAATGGTAGGCTATGAACACGGAAGCCCTGATTGTCCTTTTGTTATGGGAAGTCTTTTTCATAGTGAAAATGGAATAGGTGGTAAAGACAACAATCATATCAAAAGTATCATTACTCGTAGTGGACATATAATTGAGCTAGATGATAATAAAGAAGGTGATTGGGGAATTATCATTAAGGATAATAATAACAATAAAATACGGTTAGATACTAAAGGAAAAAGTATTGAAATCACAGCTGCTGAAAATATTTCTATAAAATCAAAAACGATAGATATTCTAGCAACAGAACGAATTGATATAAATTCAAAACTATTAAGCTCAGTATTTAGTGAATTTATGCAAGTACAAGCTAAAGAGTCTTTAGTTGAAACAAAAGAAACTTACACATTCAAAGCTAAAAAAGCAGATATTGTTGGAGATCAGATTCAAATATCTGTTGTAAAGAAAATATGTGTTTATATTCCGAAAAAGAAGTGATTACAAAGAGCGCATCAAAGAAAATAAGACTTTCATGATATTAGCAGGTTTTTTTTAATAAGAATATTAACTTTCAACCTAATCTTTTTTCTCGTGTATTTGGAGTAAACCTTTTCTTTTTTAATGAATTCGATTCAGAAGAACGAATACAGTTTAAATCAAAAGTTGTTTATTGTGGAGAAAAATGAAGGAGAATTCTATTTTGATCTCTACAAAACTAATTTTGTTACTTCTCCAAATTATATGAGTGAGCCTTTTCTCTTTCTTTGGGATAGTGTACGTTTTTTATACCCTTTTACAGCTATTTTTGATAATATGGGAAGGTTGAAAAACATCTCTGCCTTCGGAGTTCAAAAACGTTGGGAAAAAACAAAAGAATACATAAAAAAACGATATCATGGAGAAGATATTAACGCTCGTATTTCTTCAATAGATAATTTAATATTATTGATAAAAATGCAATTTCCAATATAATTATGGAAGACTTTTTTTTAGTCATCTATTACAATTTAGATATGATTTGATTAATAATTCTTCCAAAAAATAACTTCATTGTTTTTTGCCCTCTTTTACCTTATAAAAACCCCATAGCATTTCAAGTAACTCAACAAACCCAACGAATTGAAAAAATCGATGGTATGAACAAGAAAGTTTTCATAGTTCATCAAGAAGGTAGCCTATTAAATAATATAAAAAACAAAAACTTATTTTATGATAGCATCCCAAAATTAGAATATGAATTATTAGAAGAAAATGTTAATGGTTTTATTATCTTTTTCATATGAAGTTGACGTAGATTCATGCTTAATTGATAGTATTGAGGGGTTTGTAGAATTAAAATGTGGTAAAAAATACTCTATAAAACACGCATGACAGCATATTACTTAAGAGAAGAAATCGTTTCTGCTAATTCTATGAAATATACAAAAATTTAATGTATAACAAAGAAATATAATTATGAAAGAAAAAAATTTGTATGTGAAGGAGCTACTGTTTACTGTGATAAATCAATGAATCACAACAGTCCACAAACTGCAATAACTCTTAAAGTTACCCTCAAAAATCTAGTGGTGATGAATGGAGATAAAATTGCCGCAACAAATAAAGACGATAGCATACTCAATATGAATTTTGGTATATGTAATGACCCAAAATATTCAAATGTAAAACCTCCGTGTATGGCTAAAGTTAAATGGAATAAAATACATGAAGGAATAGATGTTACAGAAGCAGGTTTGAAACTTTTAACAGAAAGAATCAGAAGCTGTTTGTAATATTTGTTCTGTTCCTGGAAAAAAATGTATTTCCTTTCATGGACAAACAACAGATGTAGTTTTAAAAAGTATTAATCGTATTCCAGAATATTTGCAATTTGCAATATCTCCAATAATCAATAAAAGAAAACAGGAAATTAAGGTCATAGAGATTAGGTAAATTAATCATGAAAAGTATATTAAACATTATATTTATTTATGAAAAAAGTAAAAAAGAGCTGCTTTAATTTACTTTTTCATTAATAGCTTTATCTACATTGTACTTTAATTATTTTTAAATTTAATAAAAAATCAATTTCATAATATTTATAAAAACATATTTGTATTACTTTACAATAAATAAAATATGAAAGACTCAAAAGACAGAAATACAAAAAAAAAAAAAATATTATTTCACTTAAATGTTCTAAATAAAGATGAGATTAATGAACAAGGTCAGAATATAAAAATAAACATCTGTATTACAACAAATGCACCTGCACTTTATTATAGATTGTATTGTATGGATGATTTTGTAAGTCAAATTCCTGTATCTACAGAGGAACGAAATGCTTCGAATTCAAAAACAATAGAAGAATTTATCTTTGAAAAAAAAATATCATTAATAATTCCAGATCATTATAATGGTGGTGATGTTAAAATAGAAGCTAGAGTTTTTTTATGATACGCCTAATAATTATACTCCTCTTATTAGCCCCATTAATAACACTACGGAAACAAATTACAATAGACCTTTTGATGAAAAATATCTTAGTAAAACAATATATTTTACCCCTAAAAGTAAGATTGAGATTACCAATCCGATTTGAGTCATCGTGTGTATTCAGGTAACTTTCATAGTGATGTTTATACTTGGCATTTTAATACTGATTATATTGATTCCGTAAATGATAATATTAAATTAACAGCAGATGTCTTTGGAGTATATGGCAGGGAAATTAAAGCTGAACTTATACACAAAGACTCTAATAAACGTTTTTTTCTAGAAACTGAACATACTTATTCAAGTTTTTATAAATTTAGTTTACATATACCGAAACATAAACTTTAAAAAAAATATTTGAAAGTAAGCAAGACCTAATAGAATTTTTATTTATTATTTCATGCGATCATTTTAATGTATCTAAAAGTTTTGACATAACCCTTTCGAAGGTTGAAAAATTTAAACCAAGTCCTGACGGTATTCATTTAGATGAGATTATTATTGTTCCTGCTAGTACTGGTGAATTTAAAATTTTAGAAAATAATTTTAACCCATGTAAATATACAAATATATTTGCAACATATAATTTTAGTATAGATGATAATGATAAAGATGTTTCTAAAATTCAAGAAAAAATACTTCAAAAAAGACCTTATCGTATTGAAATAATAGAAAACAATCAGATTTATAAAAATAAAATTCATATATTCGACGATAGTTTAACCAAAAAACCTTATGAAAACCCCGTCTTTATTACAAAAGAAAGTGATGTAGAGATAGAATTACTCGAATACACACCAGAAATTTGTAAAATAAAACCATCACATAAAAAAAATCAAGTTGAAATAACTATTCATAAAGAAAATAAAATAGAGAAAAAGTTTATAGATATTGTAAGGGATAAAAAAACAAGTAAGAAAAATTAGATATGTCTTATGAATATGGATATACTCTTAATCAAATATATCCTGTAAAATACATTGTCCTACAAAAAAAGAACTTCTACAGAAAATAGATATGGATATTATTACATGTCGTTTCAAAAGAACTATTAATTTTTTTTTATATCCCGATGTTAAATGGACACTTAATTTTTCTTTTGATTTAGAAAACCCTCTCAAGGAAAAATATACAGGAAAATATATATTTGACAAAAATAAACAAAAAAAATCGATTATCGAATAGTAGTAGAGGGTCAGAAGGTGCAATAAACAAAAAAAAACTAGTTTTTAATTTTAGCCTTATAGCATCATTATATAAACAAAATGATAATACATACAACCGTTCGATAGAAGTAACGGGTAAATATGTGGAATTTTTCAAAAAACTATTTAACTTTTATCGCATTTTAAAAAATTTATAGATTGGATTGTAATAGTACTTAATGGAGCTCTTTCAGGTACTGCGCATACTAAATTTATTGGTCCAAAATTAGAATTAACAGTAGTATGGTTTGGAAACCATCCAAAAAAATACAATAGTCTTTACGATCTTACTCTTTTTGGAACAGAATATAATATCAAACTTAATGCTCGTCTTTTTTCAGTCCATATGACAATAGATTTATTAGGAGTTGCTTTAGCAGCTGCTACTCTTGGACTTAGTAAAGCGGTCAAGGTCATGATGAAAGGCATTTCTAAAGCAAAAGATTTTGCTAAAATGTTGTGTCTAAAGTCAGTAAAGAAGCTCCAAGTACAGATATTTTTTCTATCGTACCTTATGCAGACCTAACTTTTGAAGGAGAAGTTTTAATAGGCGGCGAATTAAACTTTAATACTGCAATTGATGGAGACTTTAGTGGCAGCGAATTAAATCCAAGTGCTTCTCTCAAAATAAGTCTTAATATAGGTGTAAGATTTGTAGCTAAAGCTGAATTTTTTGAACATGTTAAATCTGATGTTGAAATTGGTGTTGAAGTATCAGGAGTGGTTGGCGCTACCGCTAAATTTAGATTATTTAATGAAAATGGTTACCTTTGTCTTACTCCCTCTTTGAAATTTGATGGAATAAATGTAAAATACTTAGCGTCTTATAAAGCGAATTTTGGAGTTGGTTATATTAATGGTGACAAAGAGCCTCCTTTGTTTGGTTATTCAAGCGAGGGTGTAATAGCAAGTGGTGAATACAGGTTAGTGGATTCTTATGATTTGATTACACTATTTAATTCTGGAAAACACCCAAATCAAAGTTAATCGAACTATAAAAAAACTATTAAATCATTTAACATAAAGACATTTTTTACATATTTATGTTTAATATCTCTTTTTCGTTTTAAACTCAATGAGAAAAGTATTATTGAACATATACTTATAATTATAAAAATAATAATACTACAGTCATTTTATTTAAATAAGGAAACAATAAATTCTATAATATATAAAATTATTAGGTATTATGTAAATCTGGTCTTAAAGTAATATTTATCCTAATTAGACTTTTTATAGAATAAACATAACGTGTATGAAGCAGCAGATGAAAAAATTTATGTTATATTCAAATAATAAAAATAGTGAATTTTCAATTATATAATTATAACTTTTTAAAAAATATAAAATATGATAATACCATATTATCACTTAAAAATTGCTGGATTTAAATGTAATGTTCAAATAAGAGTAAATGATATTGAAGTATTACATATAAATATTGAAAACAAAATAGGAACAGAGATCCCTATTAATTTTGCTATCTTGGAAAGTGGAGAGCAAAAAATAGAGGTACGTGTTATTCCTACACTAGGCTCTTTGGAATTCAATAAAGATTCATATTTTCACTATAAAGTTTTATTGTTTGATTTAACCTCTAGTTGGAAATTGATAAAAGAGTTTGAGAATGTACGTACCCCTCCTGTCGAATCTAAAATCCCTCTACTTACTATTGGAAGTACATTCATTGCAGATGTACCTTATAAAATAGATGCTTGGCAAAACGGAATCAACCTTAAAGAAGTAAAATTTGATGTAAAAGAACGATTAAAAAAAGAGTATAATAAAATTATCAATATGATAAATAATATGCAGTATGATAATCTTATTAAGATTTATGAAAAAAAATCAGAAATCAATACTAAAACCATGTATTTAAGTGAAGATAAAATGAAAAACAACATACTTGATTTAATAAATAAGGTTAAATCTGGGTATAGGGCTGTACCTATTCCTGAAGATGTGTATGTAGAATATTCTGCTTACGGTAAATTAGCTTGCCTAAAACAAAAAAATATTAAACCTGCGTTATATTTAAAGAATAAAGAAACTCAAAAAACTCTCCATTTATTAGTTAATTTTTGTCTTTTTGATGAAAATGGTGAATTTCAATTATTTTAATATTTTTATATTCCTTAAAGAAAGGAAGTTGCTTATTTAAATTCTTCTCTTTAAAATAAAATATATTTGCTTTATGAACTTTTAAGCTCTATAAAATGTTTTAAAGTAGATTTATTAAATTCTTTTTGTTAGTATTGGATACTGTTCTGTTATATGGACTACTCACTCAGTCTCCTAAATGGATTAAACAAGTGATTAAAGGTAGAAAGGAGAACTTAAAAAAATCATAAAAATCGAGGGATTAGGGTATGTATGAGATATACCCCCTCTTGCTCAAAAAGGAAATCGGATATTATTTAAGGGGTGGGGTACGCTTATTTTAATTTTTAGCAGAAATTTTTCAACTTTTTTAAAAGACAACGAGAACTGTTAAGGTACAACTTCAGCAGTTTTTAAGCTGTATACGAAAACCTTATATTTTGTTACGTCATATTAAAAATACAATTGATTTATCGTAGTAAAGCAAAGGGATTAATAGATAAAGCTAAGTTATATTTTGGTTCGTGTTTAGCAAGATTAAGAACTTAGTATTTTTATAAATACTGACTAATTACTAACTAAAAACAGCAATAAAAAACCGTAAAAACTTATTTTATAAGTAATTACGGTTTATAGTTGCGGAGAAAGAGGGATTCGAACCCCCGGAGGTGTGACCCTCAACGGTTTTCAAGACCGCCGCATTCGACCACTCTGCCATTTCTCCATACAAACAAGATATATATTATATCTCGTATGCGGGTGCAAATATACAACTTCTTTCATCTTATCCAAATAAAAAAATCCAATTTTTACTTTTATTTTCACCTTTGAATAGTAAACTAACTGATTACAAAAAAATTATATAAATAAAAACTTTATTTTTTTATATCGCACTATAAGTTATTTAGCTTTTTCAACCAATTCTAGCTGATTTATATCAACAGTTGTTGTAAAAATTCCATAATTAATAATAGCTTTACCTCGCTCAATTTTATCAATAGTTCCTACACTTCGGCTATCTTTTATACGAACACGATCGTTTACTAGTAATGCACGTTGCATTTGTTGTGTTTCGTTTTTAACAAGAAGTAAACGTTCTTTTTTCTTAGCCTTTTTTTCAGCACGTATCGCTTCCATTTGTTCTATAACTTCTTGTTCTGTTTTTTCTTTTTGTTTCTTTTCAACCTTTGTTAATTGCTTTCGTTTAGCATTTTCAGTTTCTACAATACGTAAAAAGTCAGATACTAACAGACGCTTTTTACGATTCTCAAAATAGCGCTCTGTTAATTCATTTATTTTATTTCCTAGCGAAATCATTTTTTGATTATGATCGTATAATTCTTGATAGTTTAGTAGTTTTAATTTTATTTTTTCGTTTAGTTCTTCTAGTCGCTTTGCTTCTTCACGTGCTTTGACTTCTTCATCTTTAAGCATTTCAGAAGTTTTTTCCATTTTACTTCGTTCTTTTTGCATTTTAGCAATGGTAGCATCAAAACGTACTTTACCTCGTTCTATCTTCTTTTTTGCACGATTTATTAATCCGTAAGGTATTCCGTTTTTTTGAGCAACTTCAAAGGTAAATGAGCTTCCTGCTTCACCTATAATAAGCTTAAAAATAGGTTCTAAAGTTCGATTATTAAATAGCATATTTGCATTGGTTGCATGAGGTAGTTCATCGGCCAACATTTTTAGGTTAGTGTAATGAGTTGTAATTATTCCAAAAGCTTTTCGATGATAAAACTCTTCTAAAAACGTTTCTGCTAACGCACCTCCTAATTCAGGGTCGCTTCCTGTACCAAATTCATCTATTAAAAATAAGGTTTTAGCATTACATTTTTTTAAGAAGTAATTCATATTTTTAAGTCGATAACTATAGGTACTTAAATGATTCTCTATAGATTGATTGTCGCCTATATCGGTTAAAATACGATTAAATAGACATATTTTGCTACGATGGTGTACGGGTATTAGCATTCCACTTTGTAGCATTAATTGCAATAAACCAATTGTTTTTAATGTGATACTCTTTCCTCCTGCATTTGGTCCTGATATAACAATTATTCTAGAATCATCTGACAAATGAATAGTTTGAGGGTAGGTGGGGGCTCCTGTTTTTAAATTATTTAAATATAAAATAGGATGATAGGCTTCTTTCAAATCTAAAACACGTTCATCAGAAATTTCAGGAAGCAAGGCATTTATTTCTCGTGCATATTTTGCCTTTGCATAAATAATATCAATTGTAATAATATACTTTTGATAGTCGCGTAACAATGGTACAAAAAGGCTTAAATGTGCTGTTAATTCTTTTAATATACGCTGTATCTCTTCTTTTTCATCGTATATCAAATTAGTTAATTCACGAACATACATTTCTGTCTGTTGTGGTTCAATATACACAATACTTCCTGTTTTTCGAACTCCCTAAAACCGTTCCGCTTACCTTTCGTCTATACATTGATTTTACTGCTAATACACGACGATTCTCGACAACAGTTTCTCTAATATCATCTAAATAATCTGACGCATTATACATTATCAAAGCACGATTAAAACTCTCATTTATTTTACCTCTTAATTGCATAATTTGTTGTCTAATAAAAGTCAACTCAGGTGATGCATCATTTTTTATTTCACCAAACTTGTCTACAACTTTGTCAATAGACTCTACAATTTCTTTGGTATACTCAATATTTTCGCTAGTTTGGTATAGCACAGTATAAAGTTCCTTAAATTTTCTGAAGAATAAAATATGTGTATTTACCGTACTTGAAATTGATGAAATTTTTCTAATACTATTTATTTCCAATGTATTATTTTCAATCTGCAACCATTTTATTTCTGATTTTATTGATTCGCAAAAATGTCCTGGGATGATATTATTATTCTCAAAAGATGATAAATATTCATTAGTTTGTTGTAATGCCCAAAAAAGTTCCTCTCGTTTAGCAAAAGGACCTATATTAAGTGCATATTTTTTACCTAATTCAGTTTGACACAAAGTTGATATTTGTTCTAATACCGTATTAAATTCTAAATCATTAAGCGTTTTATCGTGAATATTCATTTGAGTTATATTCATTTTTTATTATGATGTATTACCTTTGGGGACTTAGTCGCAAAAATATCAAAAAAACATGAATATTAAGATTCATAAAAGTTGGAAACAACAGTTAGCAGATCAATTTCATTTACCTTATTTTAAAGAGCTAACTGATTTTATACGAAAAGAATATACAACAAAAACATGTTACCCTAAGGCAAGTGAAATTTTTGCTGCTTTTGATTCTTGCCCATTCAATTCAGTACACGTAGTAATTATTGGTCAAGACCCATATCATGGTGATAATCAAGCTAATGGTTTATGTTTTTCTGTACGCGATGGCATAGCACATCCTCCTTCACTAATTAATATTTTTAAAGAAATTGAACAAGATACAGGGATTCCATATCCTAAAAATGGGGATTTAAAACATTGGGCAAAACAAGGAGTTTTCCTACTTAATGCTACATTAACTGTTGAAGCTCATAAGGCGGGGAGCCACCAAAATAAAGGGTGGGAAATATTTACTGACAACGTAATTAAAAAAATTTCAGAACAACGAAAAGGAGTTGTTTTTTTACTTTGGGGTGGATTTGCTAAACGAAAAGCTCGTATTATTGATCCTCAAAAGCACATTATTTTGACATCAGGGCACCCATCTCCTTTAAGTGCAAATAGAGGATATTGGTTTGGAAATAAGCATTTTAGCAAAACAAACGCATATTTAACATCAATAAATAAAAATCCAATCAACTGGTAAAATATTTTACTGTTGATATTTATCAAAAATAAAATTAAGTAACTTTTTAAAAGCTTTTCCACGATGACTTATATCGTTTTTTTCATCAGATGAAAGTTGTGCGAAAGTTTTTTTAAAACCTTCGGGAACGAATATAGGGTCATAACCAAAACCATTTAAACCTATAGGCTCTTGTGTAATATATCCTTTTGCAACTCCTTCAAAAACATATTTTTTTTCATCTATAATTAAACTAATAATAGTTTTAAAACGTGCCTTTCTATTTTCTGTATTTTTTAATTTTTTTAATAATAATTGAATATTTTTTTTATCGCTTTTGGGTTCGCCCGCATATCTTGCAGAAAGAACGCCGGGAGCCCCATCTAGAGCCTCTACTTCCAAACCAGTATCATCAGCAAATACATTGTATCCATATTTTTCGTATATATACTTTGATTTCAGTATTGCATTTCCTTCAATAGTTTTAGCTGTTTCTTCAATATCTTCAAAACATTCAATATCAGGCAAACTTAGCAATGTTATCTCTTTAGGCATAAGCTGCTGAATTTCTTTCAATTTATTTAAATTATGAGTAGCAAAAACGAGTTTCATAAATTAATTATTTTAAAAACAAAAAGATACTTCAAGTAGTATTGATGTATCTTTTTGTAGGATATTTTCTAAAACTAAATATTAATTTCCTTCATCAGTGGTTTGTTCATTTATTTCCTCTTCATTTTTAACTTGATTTTGTTGTGTTTTTTGCAAAACGCGTAACTCACGAAGTTTTGTTTCCCAAGTACTTAGTGTTTCTTTATGATGATTAATATTTTTAATTACGTCACGAACCAAAGGATTTGTTTCATCAACATTACTAAAAAACTGTAAATTATTTTCTAACTGTAATATTTCTGATTTTATTTCGTCTATTTTTCGACGAACAAAAACCATTTCTTTATTCAGTGAGTTTTCATTATCATCATTAACAAGTCTTTCTAATTTATTATTGTATTTGATAAGTTCTATTTCTTTTTTATCAAAATTTAGTTTTTTATATAGAGCTTCAATAATCTTATTGAACTTTATGTCAATATTTCGTTTATTGAAAGGTACTTTACCTAATTGTTCCCATTGTGTAACAAGGTTTTGTAATGTTTCAATATCTTTATCTTTATTACCGCTTAAAGTATATTCTTTAAGTTTATCTAAGAAATCTTTTTTCTTATCTAAAGCCTCATAATCAGCAGATTGTTTTTCTTTTCTGATCTGGTGCATACGATCAAAATAGTGATTGCAAGCTGCCTTAAAATCTTTCCAAATTTTGTCAGAATACTTTCTCGGTACATGTCCTATATGTTTCCATTCCTCTTGAATCTTCTTCATTACGGGTGTTGTAACCTCCCAATCTTCACTATCCTTGTTTGCATTTGCAATTTCAATCAGATTTAATTTTTTATCTAAATTCTCTTGTTGTTCTTTTTTTAGATTTTTATAAAATTTATTTTTGTTTTGATTAAAGGAACGTACTGATTCTTTAAATTTACCCCACACTTCATCACTTAAATGAGCAGGTACTTTTCCTGCATTAAAAAAAGACTCTCGTAACGCTTCGACCTCTTTGATGGCTTTTTGCCAAGCATTGTGTGAGGTGATGTTTTGTGATAAAATATTTTGAATATTTTCTATAATTTCATTCTTAACAACAACATTTTCCTCATAAGCTTTGTCTAAATTTTCATAATAAAGTTGTCGTTTTTGATGAATTTTTTTTGTTGCTTCACTAAAACGATCCCATATTTCTTTTCTATATTCACGTGCTACAGGACCAATATCTTCTTTCCAAATTTTGTGTAATATTTGTAATTCTCTAAAAGCTTTAGCTCCGTCGTTTACTTGGGTTAATGCTTCTGCCTTTTCTACAATTTTAATTTTTTCTTCCAAATTGCGTTTAAAATCCAAATCTCGTAAATCACGATTTAAATCTAGAAAATCATAAAAGTTTTCTACATGATGCTGATAGTTTTGCCATAAATCATTATAGTTAGCTCGAGGAACGGCACCTGCTTTATACCATTGTTCTTGTAGTTGTTTAAAGAGTCTAAATGTGGTATTAATATCTTCTTCTACATTAATCAATCCTTTAATTTCTTCTATGATATCTTGTCGACGAGCTAAATTTGCTTGTAAAGTTTCTTCTAATTGTTTATGATATTGATTGCGTTTTTCACGATATTCATTATATAACTCATAAAAAGCGTTTCGTTCTGGTATATTATAAGAAAAGTCTATTTCATTACCTCCTTCAGTTAAAAACTTATCTTTCTTTTCTTCAAGTAGTTCAGCATATTTTTTGTCAAATTCATATCGAATTGCATCTACATGTCTTTTTATCGCTTGTATTTTTTCGTTACGCAATAATTTTTTTAACTCAGCAATTAGCAAATCTATTGACATTGTTTCGTAATCACCTAAAGGAATTTCATGTCTAGTTACATTATCAGTATCCTCTGCGTCTTCAGCATTTTCTTTATCAATTTCCTCCAAAATCTTTTCAGATTCTTCTTTTTTAGTCTCTGAAATTGAATTCTTTTGTGAAGTTTCTTCTTGACTTTCTTTTTCCGAGGCTAATGCAGTTTCGCTTTTAACTTCTGCAACTAAAGTATTGGTCTGCAAATTTTCAACATTACCTTCTAACTCAGCAGAAGTATTGATTTGTTGCTCATTAGTTATTTTATCCATTTGCTGACTTTTATTTCCGTCTGCATTTTGCAGGTTATCCTTTTTTTCTTCTGACATTGTTTGTAACGACTTTTATATTGTTATTTTATACAGCTTTACATATAATCTATAAAAGTAACAAAACTAAATTAAAACTACAAAAAATAACATTTTTTTTTTAATGAAGTATATTAAAGTATCTTAATATATTTTATATAACACAATTTAAAACGTTATATACATAAATTTTTAGTATGTAGTTATTCAGTTATTTCATCTAACTCAACTTTTAAATTACTTATAATAAAATCTTGTCGATTAGGAGTATTTTTACCCATATAAAACTCTAATAATTGATCTATACTAGTACTTTTCTCTATCATAACAGGGTCTAACCGAATATTTTCACCTATAAAGTGTTTGAATTCATCGGGAGAGATTTCACCAAGGCCTTTAAAACGAGTAATTTCTGGTTTTCCTGATAATTTATTAATAGCACTTATTTTTTCACTTTCACTATAACAATAGATGGTTTCTTTTTTATCACGAACCCTAAAAAGAGGTGTTTGTAGAATATACAAATGTCCTTCTTTTATTAATTCTGGAAAAAATTGTAAGAAAAAAGTAATTAGCAACAGTCTTATGTGCATTCCATCTACATCTGCATCAGTTGCAATAACAATATTATTGTAGCGTAAATCTCCCAACGAATCTTCAATATTCAATGCTGCTTGCAACAGATTAAACTCTTCATTTTCGTATACAATTCTTTTTGTCATCCCATAAGTATTAAGCGGTTTTCCTTTTAAACTAAAAACAGCTTGAGTATTTACATTACGTGATTTGGTAATAGAACCAGATGCAGAGTCACCTTCTGTAATAAAAAGAGTGCTTTCAAGACTTCGTTCATCTTTCGAATTAGTTAAATGTATACGGCAATCCCTAAGTTTTCTGTTATGTAAACTTGCTTTTTTCGCGCGTTCTCTTGCTAGTTTTCGAATACCTGAAAGTTCCTTTCGTTCTCTCTCTGCTTGTACTATTTTACGTTGGATAGCATCAGCTATCTCAGGATTTTTATGTAAATAATTATCTAAATATTTACCAATAAAATCGTTTATATATACTCGCACAGAAGGCATATCATCACCCATTTCAGTTGACCCCAGTTTTGTTTTAGTTTGGCTTTCAAAAACAGGTTCCATTACTTTTATTGAAATAGCAGCAATAATAGACTTACGGATATCTGATGCCTCATAGGCTTTATTATAAAAATCTCGTAATGTTTTCACTAAAGCTTCACGAAAAGCTGATAGATGCGTGCCTCCTTGCGTGGTATTTTGTCCATTTACAAACGAGTGATATTCTTCGCTATATTGTGTACGGCTATGAGTTAAAGAAACTTCAATATCAACCCCTTTCAAATGAATAACAGGGTAGAGGAAGTCTTCTTCATTATTTGTATCTTTTAATAAATCAAGCAACCCATTCTCTGAATAGTAACTTTCTCCATTAAACGTAATTGTAAGTCCTGGGTTTAGGTACACATAGTTTTTAATCATTCGATCAACATATTCACTACGAAACTTATAATTTTTAAAAATATTAGTATCGGGTACAAAAATAATTTGTGTTCCTCTTCTTTTTGATGTTTTTTGTGGAGGGTTATCTTCCTTTAATTCTCCTGTTTCAAAAATTGCTGATTTTGTTTGATTATCTCGAGTTGACTCTACTTTAAAATAAGTAGAAAGTGCATTAACCGCCTTGGTTCCAACACCATTTAATCCTACCGATTTTTTAAATGCCCTTGAATCGTATTTTCCACCAGTATTCATCTTTGAAACCACATCTACAACTTTTCCTAAGGGGATACCACGTCCGTAATCACGCACACTTACCTGATTATCTTTTATAGTAACATCTATTACTTTTCCTGCCCCCATAACAAACTCATCAATACAATTATCAAGCACCTCTTTTAAAAGAATATAAATACCATCATCGCCCGATGAACCATCGCCTAGCTTTCCTATATACATACCTGGCCGCATTCTTATATGCTCACGCCAGTCTAATGATTTAATATTATCCTCTGTATATTGAGTCTCTATTTTCATAAAACTATCTTTCTAAAAATATATCGGCTAAGATACTAGATTTTTTATAAGTTAAAAAAGGAATACACCATCAAGTAATTAAGTAGATTTTCAAAAAGATACTACTTTTTCTTTATTGATTTTCTATATTTGTATTCTAAGAGTTTCAATAAAATGCCTTCATTAACATCAATAGCTAAATTATTACCTCAAGAAGAACGCTTAGCAGTGCCTACTTCTCAAGTCTTTTTAAAAATAGGCCTACCAAAAGAAAGTACTCTTCAAGAAAAAAGGGTTCCTTTAACCCCGAACGATGTGGCTATATTAACATCACATCAGCATCGGGTTATTATTGAATCTGGAGCAGGAAAAGGAGCTGATTTTTGTGACTCTGAGTATAATGAAGCAGGTGCTGAAATTGTATATGATAGTAAAAAAGCATTCGATTGCCCAATTGTATTAAAAATCACTCCCCCTTCTATAAACGAGTTAAAAAGCTTGCAACCTAAATCTTTATTAATATCGTATTTACAAATAAATACACTTAACAAAAACTACTTTAAAACACTCAAAAAAAAACAAATTACTGCATTAGCATACGAATATATTGAAGACGAAAAACAAAATTATCCTATTAAACAATCAATTGATGAAATAACAGGAACTGCCTGTATTTTAATTGCTTCAGAAATTATTTCTAAACCTCAAAACGGCGGTCGTTTATTTGGTAGTATTACAGGAATACCCCCAATTGAAGTGGTTTTTCTAGGAGCAAATGATTTGATAGAGTCAGCAGTACAAACTTCTCTTGCTTTAGGAGCAAGGGTGAAAATATTCGACACTTCGTTAACTAAATTGCGGGACTTAAAAAAAAATATACCCAATGTCATTTTTACATCCACACTGCAATCAAGCGAGTTAAAAGAAGCTCTTAAGCATTGTGATGTTGTTGTGGGAGCTATGTACGGTAAAAATCGATCTCCTGTAGTAGTTAGTGATGACATGGTGCGTTCAATGAAAAGAGGAACTGTAATTATAGACGCCTGTATTGATACGGGAGGATGTATTGAAACAAGCCAAATTACAACATTTAATAACCCTACTTTTATAAAATACAATGCAATTCATTATTGTGTTCCTAATATAGCCTCTAAATACGCGCGCACAGCAACAAGTATATTAAGTAATATTCTAATGCCTTATATACTAAAAATAGGAGAAAATGGTGGTGTTGAAAATACACTACATCATAACAAAGGAATAAGAAGCGGACTGTACTCTTACCATGGAGTTGTAACGCATCAGGCTGTTGCAACGTGGTTCGATCTTCCATATCAACCTGTTAATTTATTATTTATATAAAATGCCTTTAATTAAACGTATCGGGTTCTATTTAGTAGGCCTTTCTATGGGAATAGTATTTCTAGCTTTCTTTTTTAAAGAAAAAAAAACAGAGTTTTGTTACTTACCTAATTGCCGTGTATTAAAAGAAATTCGTTCAAAAAGTATTGAAATAGACAAATCGGTTGTGGGAATCACAAAAAATGATTTAATAACTATTTTTACTCATGGCGATGTTCTTTTTTCAGAAAGCAAAGCACGTGAAAAACCTTGTAAAAAATATGTTATAAGAGGAAAAATAAAAGACAAAACGGTAAAAGTATTTGTGGATACATGCCTTAAAACAACGACAGTAACAGCAGTTAATCAAATTATTTAATACTTTTCAACAGTATTTCCTATACACTTATGAATACAGCGCTTGATATACTAAAAAAATATTGGGGATATGATTCTTTTAGATATCCCCAAGAAGAAATTATTCAAAATGTATTAGAGAAAAAAAATGTCTTGGCATTACTTCCCACAGGAGGAGGGAAGTCAATTTGCTTTCAAATTCCTGCAATGTTAAATGAAGGTATTTGTATTGTAATATCACCACTAATAGCGTTAATAAAAGATCAAATTGACGAATTAAACCGTCGAGGTGTACGTGCTCTTTCATTAGCTGGAAGCATGACTAGAGATGACTTGGAACGAATTTTATCAAATGCCCTATATGGAAATTACAAATTTATATACCTTTCACCCGAACGTCTGCAACAAGACATTGTTCAGCGTTTTATAAAAATAATGGACGTTAATACAATAGCTATTGATGAAGCTCATTGTATTTCACATTGGGGTAATGATTTTCGACCAGCATATTTGCATTGTTCTTGGTTAAAGGAGCAATTTCCACACATTCCTATCATTGCTTTAACAGCGTCGGCTACACAAAAAGTACAAAAAGATATTCTTAATCAATTACAAATACAAGATGCGAAAATAATAACAACTTCATTAAAACGTACAAACATTGCTTATATGGTCTATAAAAGTCAACATAAGTGGCAAATGCTTGAACGTATTTTATTTAAGAATAAAGAAAGTTCCATAGTTTATGTACGCAGTAGAAATGGAACAGCTCATATAGCGGAATATCTAATAGAAAGAGGTATTTCAGCAGCTGCTTTTCACGGAGGAATGTCGTCTGACGAAAAAACAAAGCGATTAAGTATGTGGCTTATGAACGAAGTACAAGTAATGGTGGCAACTAATGCCTTCGGAATGGGAATTAACAAACCTGATGTTAGAACGGTAATTCATTGGGAAATTCCTCCATCAATAGAAGATTATTTTCAAGAAGCAGGTAGGGCAGGACGTGATGGTAAAAAATCATACGCAGTATTACTTTATACTGATGACGATGTAATAAAATCGCATGAACAAACAAAAAGAAATTTACCTGACGTTTCTTTCTTGAAGTATCTTTATTCAAAATTAAATGCATATTTTAAAATAGCTTATGGAGAAGGAGAGGAAACTCAGCATCTTTTTCGATTTTCCGACTTTTGCAAACGATATAAACTTAACAGTAAGCAGGCTTATAACGGATTGAATATGCTTGACAGAATGTCTGTTATATCAAAAAACGAAGCCTATCAAAGTAAAGCTATGGCTCAAATACTAATCCCAGGAAAAAAAATTTTACAATACTTACAAAAACAGAAAAACGTTCGCGAAATAGTACAATTCATATTACGAAAATATCCTAGTATTTTTGATCAATTAACACCCTTACGTTTAGATCTTATTGCATCTCAAACAGAGCTAAAAGTAACTCAAATTACACAACAATTAGAACAATTACAAAAAGATGGAATAATTACCTATATGGCAGAAAATACCGATGCTGAAATTATATTTAAAGTACCTAGAGATGATGATCGAACAATCAACAGTATAAGTAAAGATGTAAAAGCTTATAACAAAAATAAAAGAAAACAACAAAAGGCTGTATTTAATTTTATAGAAAATACAAAAGAATGTAAAAGTATTCAGTTATTGCGTTACTTTGGTGAAATCGATACAAAACCCTGCGGAATTTGTTCAGTTTGTATCACTAAAAAAACAAAAAATACCCCTAATAAAGAGGTAGAAGAAGCAATTTTAAACATCGTTATACAAACTCCAAAAACATCTCAAGAGCTATTAATATTACCCTATAAAGAAGAAGATATACTTAAAGCACTACAACAGTTAGTAGAATACAATAAATTAAAAATAAATATCTTAAATAAATACGAGTATATATGAAAAACAAACGAATTGTTTTTATGGGAACTCCTGATTTTGCAGTTTTTATTTTGCAGCATTTAGTAACAAATCAATATAATATAGTAGGAGTCGTTACCGCTGTTGATAAACCTGCAGGAAGAGGAAGAAAATTACAAGCTTCTCCCGTAAAAATATACGCTGAAAGTAAAAAAATTCCTGTACTACAACCAAAAAATCTAAAAGATAATTTTTTTTTAAATGAATTAAATAACTTAAAACCTGATATACAAGTAGTAGTAGCTTTTCGAATGCTGCCAAAGGAAGTGTGGCAACTCCCTTCCTTAGGAACTTTTAATTTACATGCGTCATTACTACCCGATTATCGAGGAGCCGCTCCTATAAATTGGGTTATTATTAATGGAGAAGAAAAAACAGGTGTAACTACTTTTTTTATTGATGAAAAAATAGATACAGGCGCTATTATTTTCAATGAAATTATAAATATTGAAAAAAGAGAAAACGCAGGTTCATTACACGACAAATTAATGAAAATAGGTGCCCATTTAGTATCAAAAACAATTGATGCTATAAGCAATAATTATATAAATCCTGTTCCGCAACCACAAACAATTGCCTTAAAAGAAGCTCCTAAAATTTTTAAAGAAACTTGTCAAATTAATTGGAACTTAGAAGGTATTAATATAGAACAACATATTCGAGGGTTAAGCCCATATCCAACAGCTTGGACAACTCTGTTGCAATTAAAAGATAAACTCACAGTAAAAATATATGATGCTATCTTTATACCCGAGAATCATTCTTTAACAAATGGAAAAATAATAATAAACAACAAACAACTAAAAATAGCTGTTAATAAAGGTTTTATAAAAGTATTATCTTTACAAATACCTGGAAAAAAAAGAATGAAAACAGAAGAACTGCTCAACGGATTTACTTTCAATGAAGAAGCTGAATTCATTTAATATTAATATAATTTTAAATAAAAAAAGTTAATATAATACAAAAAATAATTCTTTTATAAATTGAGAGTTGTGTAACTTAAATATATTTATAACTTTGCTACTATATATAATTTTTCAACAAAAAAATAATTATGAACAAGACAGAACTAATTGACGCTATTGCAGCTGATGCTGACATTTCTAAAGTAGCGGCTAAAAAAGCATTGGAATCTTTTCTTAATAGTATAGGAAAAACCTTAAAAAAAGGAGATAAAGTTTCTTTAGTAGGATTTGGATCTTGGTCTGTTTCTAAAAGAGAAGCAAGAGAAGGTAGAAATCCTAGAACAGGAAAAACAATTAAAATTGCTGCTAAAAATGTAGTTAAATTTAAAGCAGGTTCAGAGTTATCTGATGCTATTAATTAATTTTTATATTGAATTAATTGAAATAAAAAAACACCTTTTGAAAGGTGTTTTTTTATTTCAATTAATCTCATACTAATTAAAAAAAATTAAACTACATTTTACAAAATGACGAAACATCTGTCAAAAGGAAAGACACTAATAGCTAATCCTGCCTCGATAGGAGATTTATTATTTGGACGATCGGTTGTATACTTAACAGATTATTCTATTGAAAATGGTACAATTGGTTTTATTATTAACAAACCTTCCAACTTCACACTAGATCATTTTTTTAGTCATGTACCACCAAACATCAAAGTATATCATGGAGGACCTGTACAAGAAGATAATCTATATTTCATTCATTGTATTCCTGATATTATTTTAGGTAGCATTAAAATTGATGATGAAATTTATTTAGGAGGAAGCTTTGAGCAAGTAACTAAATTATTAAACAATAAAAAAATTAGTAACAATAATATAAAATTTTTTTTAGGATATTCAGGTTGGGATGCACAACAACTAGAAGACGAAGTAAAAATGAATGCTTGGATAATTTCAAATAATATTACTTCAAATGAATTGTTTGATAATAATGAAATATCTTTTTGGAAGAAAAAAATTAAAGAATTAGGCAATGAATATATATGGTGGGTAAATTCACCTGAAAACCCTCTTTGGAATTAATTTTAACATAAAGTGTATTGCAATTATTTTAAATTTGATTTTTTTTAAACAATAAAATGTTATTATTTTTGTATAAAATATCCCTAAAAATCAAACAAGTAAGATGAATATCTTTTTAAAATCAGCAACTATTGTTGATGTTTCAAGCCCGCACCATAACTTAGTGAAAAACATCTTTATAGAAAATGGAGTAATTACAAGTATTTCAGATACACCTTCTGAAAAAAAGGCAGATATCGTTTTAGAAAATTTATTTGTTTCTCAAGGATGGATGGATAGTAGTGTTAATTTTGGAGAGCCTGGTTTTGAAGAAAGAGAAACCTTATCGAACGGTATGGAAGTAGCTTCTAAAAGTGGCTTTACACATATTATGATAAACCCTGGAACTAACCCTATAATCGATTCAAAACCAAATGCTACATACATATCTAAACAAACTGAAAATCATCTCACAACAGCGTATCCTATAGGTGCTTTAACACAAGAAAGTAAAGGGGAAGCTTTAGCAGAGTTGTTTGATATGAAGCAAGGAGGGGCAATTGCATTTGGCGATTATAAAAAATCTATAGAGAATAGTGCTCTTTTAAAAATAGCCTTACAGTACACTCAAAATTTTGAAGGTATACTCATATCTTTTCCAAACAATAAAAAAATAGCAGGTAAAGGAGTTGTAAATGAAGGTTTTTCATCAGTTCAGTTAGGTTTAAAAGGAATCCCCGCATTGGCAGAAGAGTTATGTGTAGCACGTGATTTAGCCATATTAGAATATGCAGGCGGAAAATTACATATACCTACAGTTTCTACAGCAAAATCTGTTGCTATGATATGTGAAGCTAAAGAAAAAGGATTAGATGTAACATGTAGTGTAGCTATTCATAACCTCCATTTTACAGACGAAAAGCTAAGTGATTTTAACACAAATTTCAAAGTTCTACCCCCTTTGCGTGATACAGAAAACGTAAATGCTTTACGCAAAGCTTTAGCTGACGGTTATATTGATTTTGTAACTTCTGACCACACCCCATTAGATGTAGAATGTAAACTAAAAGAGTTTGATTACGCTGATTATGGAACAATAGGGTTGGAAACAGCATTTGGCATTGTTAATCAATACCTTACCTTAGAAAGAACTATCGAAGTACTTACAGCAGCACGCAAACGTTTCGGAATAGCAACATATTCTATAAAAGAAGGAAATAAAGCAGATCTTACCATGTTTAATCCAAAAAAAACTTATATTTTTGAAGAAAAAGACATTTTATCAACTTCAAAAAATAGTGCTTTTTTACATGAAGAACTAAAAGGAAGTGTTATAGGAACTATTGCAAATAATAAAATTTCTTATTAAAAGTTAAAGTTATGTCTAAAATAGAGTTACCCCTAGAATACATTATTAAGCAATCCTCGAAAAAAACAAAACGATCACCAGTTATTTTTATGTTACATGGCTATGGAAGTAATGAAGAAGATTTGTTTTCATTCGCAGATGAGTTACCTGAAGAGTATACAATTATTTCTATCAGAGCCCCATATACTTTGTCTGATTTTGGATATGCGTGGTATTCCATTAATTTTGATGCCGAAGATAAAAAATGGAACGATATTGAGCAAGCAACAAAATCTCGAGATTTGATAGTAGATTTTATTGATCAGGCATGTGTTAAATATCATTTAGATACGAAAAATATAATTTTGTTAGGTTTTAGTCAAGGTAGTATTTTAAGCATGGCTATAGCTATTTCGTATCCAAAAAAAATAAAAAATGTAGTAGCTCTTAGTGGATATTTAGATGAAAATATTTTGATTGATAATTATCGAAACAATAATCTCTCCGCTTTAAACATGTATGTATCGCATGGAAGTAGTGATCAAGTGATACCCATTGAGTGGGCTCGTAAAACACCTACTTTCCTAAAAAACTTATCAATTCATTATATTTTTGAAGAATTTCCTTCAGGACATTGGGTATCTCCACAAAATTTTTATTCTTTTCGTAATTGGATTAGCTCAAGATAAATATACTCTGTAGTGAAAAACACTATAAAATCGAAAAAAGATATTATAAGACAAAAAATATATATCACTATCTATGGCACTAGAACACCATTAGGTAAACTTTTTAATATTATATTACTCTTTTTAATTCTTTTAAGTATTACTATTGTAATGCTTGAAACAGTCGATACTATTGACGAAAAATATCACGCAATATTAATTGTTTTAGAGTGGATTATTACCATTTGTTTCTCAATTGAATATATATTACGAATAGTTTCAAACAGAAAACCTTTTCAATATATTTTTAGTTTCTTCGGAATTATTGATTTACTGTCTATCTTTCCAATATTTTTATCCTTTTTTATCTCCAAATCAAAAATATTTTCAGTAATAAGAGCACTACGTTTATTACGGGTTTTTAGAATATTAGATTTAGTGAATTTCAACAACCAAGCAAATGAGCTCAAAAAAGCTATTAGTAAAAGTCGTGTTAAAATTATTGTTTTTATTTATTTTGTATTGGTTATTTGCGTATTATTAGGATCGTTAATGTATGTAATTGAAAGCGATGAAAGTGGATTTACAAGTATTCCTAGAAGCATATATTGGTGCATTGTTACACTTACAACCGTCGGCTACGGTGATATCGCTCCTGCAACCAATTTAGGGCAAATAATAGCATCATTTATTATGATTTTAGGATATGGCATCATAGCTGTTCCTACAGGTATCGTTACTGCTGAGTATGGAAAAATAAAAATAGAAAGAGATAAGTTGA
The DNA here is from genome assembly GCA_026182355.1 of Hermatobates lingyangjiaoensis. Taxonomy (NCBI): domain Eukaryota; kingdom Metazoa; phylum Arthropoda; class Insecta; order Hemiptera; family Hermatobatidae; genus Hermatobates; species Hermatobates lingyangjiaoensis. The sequence goes on along the minus strand of JAPFBL010000897.1, from coordinate 32,666 downwards.
ATAGCATTAAAAACAGTAGCAATCAATATTGCAAACATTGTGGTTATAAAGCCCATAATCATGATGCTAAATTTTGTTACCATTGTGGAAGTTCTTTATAATTATCGTATCAATTTGAAAAACAATTACTTAATAACAGTCGTAGGACCTACTGCCATAGGAAAAACAGAATTAGCTATTAAATTAGCTAACTATTTTAAAACTGATATCATTTCGTGCGATTCACGTCAATTTTTTAAAGAAATGAGTATTGGCACCGCAGTACCTACACCTGAAGAACTTTCGCAAGCAAAACATTATTTCATTCAACATAAAAGCATTTTTGATACTTATTCTGTAGGAGATTTTCAAAGAGATGCTTTAAAACTTTTGAACACTTTGTTTAAAAAAAATAATGTGGTCATAATGGTTGGAGGAAGCGGACTTTATGTTAATTCAATAACCGAAGGATTGGATGATTTCCCCAAAGTTCCTGAACATATCCGACAAACACTAAAAGAAATATATTCCGAAAAAGGTATAAAAGTACTTCAAAAGCAGTTAAAAGAAGTAGATCCTAAACAGTTTTCTAATATGGATATAGAAAATCCACAACGATTAATACGAGCATTAGAAGTTTCGATAGCAAGTGGAAAACCTTATTCATCATTTCTAAAAAAAAATAATATTAAACATAATTTTTCAGTAATTCAAATCGGTATAACGGCTGATAGAGAAATAGTATATAATCGGATTAACCAACGCGTAGAACAAATGATGGAAAAAGGTTTACTATGTGAAGCTCAAAGGCTTTTTCCTTTCCAAAATTTAAATGCCTTACAAACTGTTGGATACAGAGAATTATTCCAGTTTTTAAAGGGTGACTTTACCCTACAATTTGCTATTGATGAAATTAAGAAAAATACTCGTCGTTTTGCCAAACGCCAATATACTTGGTTTCGTAAAAACAACGCTACACAATGGGTTGATTATCAGATTGAAGTTAATGAATTGATATTTATGATACAATCCATTCAAAAAAACAAATTAGCCACATAATATACTCCTCTTACAAAAATAAAGAGAGATTATAGCGTTTTATAATAATAATTGTAATTTTGCAAAATTGAAAACTAAAATCAATAAATATATCTAGGTCAATGACAAAAACAAAATATATTTTTGTAACAGGAGGCGTAACATCGTCGTTAGGTAAAGGAATTATCGCGGCTTCGTTAGCAAAACTGTTACAAGCTCGTGGATATAGAGTAACCATTCAAAAGCTAGACCCATATATTAATGTAGATCCTGGTACATTAAATCCATACGAACATGGCGAATGTTATGTTACTGAAGATGGTGCTGAAACAGATTTAGACTTAGGACATTATGAACGTTTTTTAAACGTGCCTACTTCACAAGCAAACAATGTGACTACAGGACGCATCTATCAAAGTGTTATAGAAAAAGAACGAAAGGGAGAATTTTTGGGTAAAACCGTTCAAGTAGTACCACATATCACTAATGAGATTAAGGAGCGTATTCAGATTTTTGGCAAAACTGATGAATATGATATTGTTATCACCGAAATAGGAGGAACTGTAGGTGATATAGAATCATTACCTTATATAGAGTCAGTTCGGCAATTAGCATGGGAACTAGGTGACAACAATTCTATTGTAATTCACTTAACCCTAATTCCTTACCTTTCTGCAGCAGGCGAACTAAAAACAAAACCCACTCAACATAGTGTAAAAACATTAATGGAAAGTGGTATCAAAGCCGATATTTTAGTATGTCGTACCGAATATGAATTATCTGACGAATTGCGTAACAAATTAGCTCTCTTCTGCAACGTAAAACGCGAAGCTGTCATTCAATCTATTGATGTCTCAACTATTTATGACGTTCCTAATCTAATGCTTTTAGAAGGGTTAGATCGCGTAGTGCTAAAAAAATTAAATTTAGAAGATAAAACCGAGCCTGATTTAACTCAATGGAATGCTTTTTTACAACGACACAAAAATCCAAAGCATCGCGTAAAAATAGGACTTATAGGAAAGTATGTTGAACTACAAGATTCCTACAAATCTATTTTAGAAGCTTTTATTCACGCAGGAGCTGCTAATGAAGTCAAAGTAGATGTAGATTGTATTCATTCAGAGCACATAAACGATGAAAATGTTCAGCAGTTAAGTAAACTAGATGGTGTTTTGGTAGCGCCTGGATTTGGTGATAGGGGAGTTGAAGGTAAAATTAAAGCAATACAATACGTTCGTGAAAATAATATTCCGTTTTTAGGTATATGCTTAGGAATGCAAATGGCTGTTATTGAATTTGCTCGCAATGTAGCACAATTAAATAATGCTAACTCAACAGAAATGAATATAGAGACGGAGTTTCCTGTAATTAGCTTAATGGAAGCTCAAAAAAACATAACTCATAAAGGGGGGACTATGCGCTTGGGGGCATGGGACTGTAAACTAAAAAAAGATAGTAATATTTTTGAAGTATATCGTAAAGAATTTATTTCGGAGCGACATCGACATCGCTACGAATTTAATAATGATTTTAAAGATATTTTAGAGAAAAATGGTTTGCAATGCACTGGAATAAATCCAGAAACTGGCTTAGTTGAGGTAATTGAATTATCTAATCACCCATGGTTTGTAGGAGTGCAATATCACCCTGAATATAAAAGCACGGTAGCTAATCCTCATCCGTTATTTGTAACCTTTGTGAAAGCTGTATTAAAAAACAAACAAGAAAAAAATAAATAAATTTTTACAATTAAATGGAAAAAAAAATAGATGTAAATAAAGTTATAGGTTTTATTCTATTAGCTTTATTGATGATGTGGTTCTTCTATAATAACAAACCTTCAGAAGCTGAAATAACAAAGAAAAAAGAAGACGCTAAAACTGAACAAGTAAATAAAAAAAACACTTCTATATCAGAAAATATTGAAAAACAATCAGCTAATAAAGAATCTTCGTATTTAGGGGCTTTTTCATATTCATCTACACTACCTTCTGCAAAAGAAGGTGTAACTATTGTAGAAAATAGCGATATTAAAGTATCCATCAGCAATAAGGGAGGACAAATAAAAGAAGTTTTTCTAAAAAAGTTTAAAACTTACGACAAACACCCCATGTATCTTATCAAAGATGGTAATGCAGACTTTTCTCTAGGGTTTACTACAAAAAACAACTATAATATTAATACGAAAGATTTATTTTTTGAACCTTCAATACGTGAAGAAAACGGAAATAAAATCGTTACGATGAAGCTTAAAAACTCCGAAAGTCAATATCTAGAGTATGTATATACAATAAAACCAGAAGGGTATATGATTGATTTTTCGGTACAGACAAAAGAGCTATCAAATGTTATTGACACCAATAAAAAGATGTTAATTGACTGGACGATGAAGACTCGCCGAATGGACAAAAGCGTTACCTACGAAAATCGTTATACACAATTAACTATACAGCACGAGGATGATAAAGTAACTCGAATGAATGTAACAGGTAACGATGATGACGAAGAAGTTAACGTAAGTTGGGTTGCATTTAAACAACACTTATTTTCTTCTATTTTAATTTCAGAAAAACCTTTTGAAAGCAGTTCTTTTACTTCAAAAGATTTAGTAAGTGATGAAGGAAAAAATGTACATTTTACTAAATACTACACGGCAGAATTACCAATTTTATCCAAAAATGGAGAATTAAATGAAAAATTTCATTTATATTTTGGTCCTAGCGACTATGTTTTATTAAAAAAATATGATAAGCAATATGGCGATAAATATCATTTAACAGAATTAATTCCTTTAGGATGGGGAATTTTCGGTTGGCTTAATAAATGGATGTTTATCCCACTTTATAATTTTTTAACACAATACTTTTCAGTCGGAATCGCTATTATTTTAATGACTGTTATTGTTCGTTTAATCCTTTCACCTATAGTATATAAATCATATTTATCACAAGCTAAGATGAAGGTATTACGCCCTGAAATTAATGAAATTAACGAAAAATATAAAGAACCTATGAAGCGTCAGCAGGAAATGATGGCTTTATACAGAAAAACTGGTGTAAACCCCTTAAGTGGATGTATTCCTGCACTATTGCAGTTACCTGTTTTCTTAGCCCTGTTTAATTTTTTCCCGTCTGAATTCGGTTTACGACAAAAAAGCTTTTTATGGGCTGATGACCTTTCATCTTATGACTCTATAGTTGAATTACCATTTTCAATTCCTTTTTATGGAAGCCATATTAGTTTGTTTCCAATTTTAGCATCTATTGCAATTCTAATATACTCAATAATGACAATGGCACAAAATTCACAGCAACAACAGCCAGGGATGCCTAATATGAAATTTTTGATATATCTTTCTCCTTTAATGATGCTATTCTTTTTCAATAATTACGCTAGTGGATTAAGTTTATATTACTTTATATCTAACCTAATTACTGTATTTTTAATGTTAGGTATTAAGTATTGGATTATTGATGAAAATAAAATTCATGCAAAAATTCAAGAGAATAAAGTAAAACCGAAAAAAGAAGGTAAATTTCAGCGAAAAATGCGTGAAATGATGGAACAAGCTGAAGCACAAAAAAAAGCAAGAGATAAAAAATAAGATTTACTTTAAATATCTACAAACAGTCATAAACATTGAACTTGTGTTTATGGCTGTTTTTGTTTAATTATATGTCTTTTAGTTTAAAATCAATATCTTTGCACTCTTAAAAAATATAAGGGTAATGATTTTATGAAAAAGAAAGTTGTTGTTGGACTTAGTGGAGGAGTGGATAGTAGTGTTGCTGCTTATTTACTTAAAGAACAAGGATATGAAGTAATTGGGTTATTTATGAAGAATTGGCATGATGACTCAGTTACCATTTCAAACGAATGTCCTTGGCTTGAAGATAGTAATGATGCTTTATTAGTTGCAGAAAAATTAGGAATTCCATTTCAAACAGTAGATATGAGTGAACCGTATAAAAACAGAATTGTTGATTATATGTTTAGGGAGTATGAACAAGGACGAACACCAAATCCTGATGTATTATGCAATAAAGAAATTAAATTTGATGTTTTTTTAAAACTTGCCATGAATATTGGTGCAGATTACGTAGCTACAGGACATTATTGCCGAAAAGAAACTTATGTAAAAAATAATATTGAAAAATATCGTTTACTTTCAGGTAAAGACCCAAATAAAGATCAATCTTATTTTCTATGTCAACTAACTCAAAATCAGCTATCTAAATCATTGTTTCCTATAGGAGAATTACATAAAAATGAAGTTCGGAGCATTGCGGCCAAACAGAATCTTATTACAGCTGAAAAGCGTGATTCACAAGGACTTTGTTTTGTTGGAAAAGTACGACTGCCCGAATTTTTACAACAACAATTAGCGCCCAAAAAAGGTGATATCATAGAAATTAATTCAGATTATGTAAAATACAGCATTGAAAAACCTTTGTTCTCAAATCTTGAAGAAGAATTAGCATATAAAGCTAAGTCATTTGATTATTCAGTTTCAGATGGAAAAAAAGTAGGTGAACATCAAGGTGCTCACTATTATACAATTGGACAACGAAAAGGTTTAGATATAGGTGGAACTCCAGAACCACTTTTTGTTATACAAATTGATGTTCATAAAAATATTATCTACGTAGGACAAGGAAAAAAACATCCAGGATTATTTAAAAAAGCATTATTCATAAAAAATGAAGAAATACATTGGGTAAATCCTGACTTTTACTTAAAAAATGGCGAATTTTCTGAATATATGGTTCGTATACGATATCGACAACCTTTACAAAAAGCAATGTTATATAAATTTAACAACGGATTATATATTGAATTTGAAAATCCTCAAAGTGCAATTACTCAAGGACAGTTTGCCGTTTGGTACAAAAATGAAGAGCTTATAGGTTCGGGAGTTATTTCGTAATCCAAAATATTCTATTTTACATAATATAAATTATAATACAAATGTATTATTATATACAAAAAAACCTTTTCAACAATTTGAAAAAGGTTTTTTTGTATAATGTATTTATTATTATAACTCTTTAAAAACAGTATGCATCAAACGTTTTTTATCATTTATAGTTTCTTCTAAGGAAATCATACTTTCAGTACGCGAAACACCATCTATATCATCAATTGTATAAATAATATCTTTTGCATGTCTAGTATCTTTTGCGCGAATTTTACAAAAAATATTAAACTTCCCTGTAGTTATATGGGCAACTGTAATATATGGAATGCTACAAAGGCGTTCTAAAACAAATTGTGTTTGATGATTTTTCTCTAAGAAAATTCCTACATAAGCAATAAAAGTATATCCCAATTTTTCGTAATCTATTGTAAGGGTTGATCCTTTTATTATACCTGAATCTTCCATTTTTCGCACGCGTACATGAACTGTTCCAGCAGAAATATTTAACTTTTTAGCAATATCCGTAAATGGTGTACGAGTATTCTCTATTAACATGTCTAAAATTTGATGATCAATATCATCTAATCTAAATCGTCCCATTTATTTTTTATTTAAAATTAATTAAGTTATGCAAAAAAACAATTTTTTTTGGACATATCTTATATATAATCTATATTTTTTTAAATAACATTTATAAATTAACATATTTCAGTATGATTTTGTTTAAATCTATATTTTTTATTGTGTTTAAAACGTTTTTTTCTTCAGGATAAAGTTCAGAAAGATAAATTTCTTTATGCCCATAGTAAGTTGATAAGTCTCCAGTTTTATCTATATATGGTTGAAAAATAACTTTTTTATTCTTAAATTTTTCTTTAAACAAAATACCCACATCACACATATTTGAAATATCATCTCGAAGTAAAACATCAAAAAACAGTGTATTATTCTCAGGTATGCTAAAGTATTTATCGACAATTCCTGTTGTTACATTCTGTTTACAAATGTATTCAAAAGCATTAAGCAGTGATAAAAATATATATTTACGTGTTTCTTCTCTTGTATAATCATCTATATAATGCCCTGATTCTATTAGTATTGTCGGTTTGTTTAGTTTTGTAAACATATCTCCAAAACTATTTATATTAAAAGTATCTTTAAATCGTCCTACTTGTCCAGGAATAATTTTTTGTAACATATTATTCATACTATTGATTACCCCCATGCTTTTTATCCTAACTTCATTTATAGTTCTATCTTCGTCAAATGCAGGAGCTAAAAATGATACTGTAGCTGGTTTATTTGTATTTCCTACATTAAAAATAGTGCGCTGATCATGTAAATTAAAACAATAATCAGGATTAATTGTATCCAAAGCTTTTTTTAGTGCAATACTTTCAGGCTCTGACATATTTAATGCGTCACGATTCAAATCTATGTCATGAGCATTATTTCTTGTATAAATTTCTGAACCATCAGGATTTAACATGAAAATTATATATATACTTAGGTGTTGTAACCAAGTTGGATGACGCTTTGAAGCATACTTTAAAATATCAAATAAAGCTTTTGTAGAAGTTGATTCATTACCATGCATTTGTGACCACAGTAATATTTTTATGTTTCCCTCTCCTATCCGATATAATGTAATAGGAATTCTTTTTACAGAATGTCCTATGATATTTTTTTGTTGAAACGAATAATTCTCTAATAATGTAGAAATCATTTCAAAATTTATATATCGTCCTTTCAAAAGATTTTCTTTATATCTTAAGTATTCCATTTTTATTTACAAAAATAAGTACAACTATGTTTACTAAAGTAAATAGATTTGTATACAAATGTAACTTTATTCTTCAAGAAAATCTACAATTGTTTTTTAAATATATTTTATTTTTTACATATGTAATTCTATTTCAATAATTCATTTTTAAACTATAATTTTTACTTATATAATTAATATATAATATTTTTAATCAGTATATTAATCATATAGTTTAATATTTAATTTAACTATTTTATTTTTAATAAAGATTTTAAAATGACTAAATTTATTTATTTAAAATAAATAACATATATTTGTTTACTTAAATTAATTACAAGTTTACTTTTGTGTTTTGTTTTATTTGTTTACTTGTGTAATTTATAAAATTATTATTTTACAATGTTAAATACAGCTGATTTTTCAAAACGTCTAGAGAAAATTATGAAGTATTACGATTTGACAGCCTCTGCCCTTGCTGATTCTTTGAGTATACAACGGTCTAGCATATCGCATTTATTATCTGAACGCAATAAACCTAGTTTAGATTTTATTTTAAAGCTTATTGAGAAATATCCTGAAGTTGATTTTTATTGGATAACTCAAGGAAAAGGCTCCTTCCCTAGTTCTGATAACCAATCAAAACAAATTGAAAAGAAACCACAAGAGGTTTCTGTACAAGCTTCTTTATTTAATGATGAAATTAAAGAGGAGTTTGTAGTAAAAGAGCCTAAAAAACATATTGAATTACAATCAGAAAAAAGTAAACCAACAATTATACCTACTACTGATAAAAAAGAAACTAAAATAAATAAAATAGTATTTTTTTACAGTAATAATACTTTTGAGGTGTTTGAAAGTTAATATATTTATTCACGTTTTTGCATATAATAACTTAGAAGTTAAAACACTTTACATTTTTTAAAAACTATATATGAAATTCTTTTATAAGTTGTATTAAATTCCTTTAATTATTTCACTTAATCTTTTTGTTAAATTTTCACGGCTAAATACAGATAAACCAATAGGATACGATTTTAGTTTACCTCTCTTATATAATTGATACCACTTTAATATAGTCTGTTTTATTTCTACTTTATTAGAGTAATCAAAAACAACCCCTGTATTAGTTTTTTCTATTATCTTCGAAGCATCCCAATTTGTTGGCCTATAGCTAATATAGGGCGTTCTGACACCATATATTCAAATAGTTTACCTGGAATAATACCTTGTGTATTTTTTGAATCAATTTCTATAAGTAATAATATTTGCGATTCTTTTTGTAAAGATATTGCTTGGTTATGAGTTAAATACCCTTTCTCTATTAAATAATCACTTAATCCATGTTTTATGATTTCTTTTTTGATATCATCACTTATTTTACCTGCAAAACATAATTGAAAATCTGAAGCAAAATCACTTTCTTCTTCTATTAGTTCAGAAAAAATACTCCATAATAATTTAGGATTTCTGTCCGATAATAAAGACCCTATATGAGATATTAGAAATTTTTTTGATAATTTAATTTTACCTACATTATGTGAATCATAGCCATTAGTAACTATATATATAGGTTTTTTAGTTATTATGGAGAATTCATTTTTTGTTTTATAACTTGTTGTAAGTACAATATCAGATGTATTAAGAACTTTTTTCTCTAAGTTTTTATGTTTTTGAGCTGCCCATTTTGTTAATTGTAAATCTTTATGATAACCAATATTTGTCCAAGGATCTCGAAAATCGCTTATCCATTTTAATGTAGGGAATTTTCCTTTTAATTTAAGACCAATTAGATGTACACTATGAGGTGGTGATGTTGTAATAATTGTTTTTATATCATTATTTTGTATGAAATCAGAAAGAAAGCGAACTGAGGGCTTTATCCAGAATTTTCGTGCATCAGGAATAAACAAATTACCTCGAACCCATAACATTAGTTTTTCAACAAAACCTATTTTTTTTCGAGAAATCATACCTGCGCTTATGTCTTTTGCTTTTTTCTTTGAAATTAAAGAAGCTAGTTGGTATGGTTCCCAAATAGGATGTTTAATTATTTGAATATCAGAAGGAATATCATTACCTATATTAGTGTCTAATATTGGATAATGAGGGTTTTCAGGAACATATACTATTGGTTCTATATCAAAACTGCGTAAATATTTTACAAATTTTATCCAACGCTGCACCCCTGGGCCTCCTGAAGGCTTCCAATAATAGGTTATAATAAGTACTTTTTCTTTCATTTTTATTATCAATCTTTAATATACTTAAAAACTCTAACATTATAATGTTAGAGTTTTTAAGTATTAAGTACTGGTTATTAATACTATAATGAACAAATAATAAATAAATACTTTAATTTATTTATTTTGCAAATAAAGGTCTATCTGCCATAAAATCGTTTACTCTATTAGCAATATTTTCTAATTTATTTTCATCTTGATAATTAATAATTGCCTCATCAATAAAATCGGCTATTTGTTGCATATCATTTTCTTTAAGTCCACGTGTTGTAATAGCAGAAACTCCTATACGAATACCACTGGTTACAAAAGGTGAGCGGGTATCGAAAGGAATCATATTTTTATTAACAGTAATATCTGCTTTTCCAAGAGTTTCCTCAGCTACTTTTCCACTAATGTTTTTATTTTGTAAATCAATAAGCATCATATGATTATCTGTGCCTTTAGATATTATCTCATATCCTTTACTTATCAATATAGAAGCTAATTTTTTGGCATTTTTTTGAACTTGAATGATATAATGTAAAAAATCGTCTGTTAAAGCCTCTCCAAAAGCAATAGCTTTCGCCGCAATAATATGTTCTAAAGGACCTCCTTGATTTCCGGGAAAAACAGCACTATCCAATAATGAAGACATCATTCTTATATCTCCTTTAGGTGATTTTATTCCAAACGGATTTTTAAAATCTTTTCCCATTAAAATAATTCCACCTCGCGGTCCTCTAAGTGTTTTATGCGTCGTAGTTGAAACAATATGACAATATGGGATAGGATCATTAAGTAACCCTTTTGCAATTAAACCTGCAGGATGAGAAATATCTCCAAAAAGAATTGCTCCTACTTCGTCGGCTATATTTCTAAATTCCTTAAAATCAATATCTCTTGAATAAGAAGAAGCGCCAGCATAATTAGTTTAGGTTTTTCTTTTTGAGCAATTTTTCTGATTTTTTCATAGTCTAATCGACCTGTTTCTTTTTCAACTCCATAAAAAACAGGATTGTATAATTTTCCGGAAAAATTAACTGGTGAACCATGTGTTAGGTGTCCTCCATGTGAAAGATCAAAACCTAAAATTTTATCACCTGGCTTCAAACAAGCTGCATACACAGCCGTATTTGCTTGTGAACCACTATGAGGTTGTACGTTAGCATATTCTGCTCCAAACAATGTTTTAGCTCTATCTATGGCTATTTGTTCTATTTCATCAATTACTTCACATCCTCCATAATAACGTTTGCCTGGATAACCTTCAGCATACTTATTAGTCAAAATAGAGCCTGCTGCTTCCATTACTTGATCGCTAACAAAGTTTTCAGAAGCAATTAATTCAATACCGTGTATTTGACGTTCTCTTTCGTCTTCTATCAAATCAAATATTTCTTGATCACGTTGCATCATATTTTTTAATGTTTAGTTTTCAAAAATAGTAATTATGTTGTATATATACGTTAAATATTTTTATTTTTCAAGATTGAATATCAATATTATTCTTTAAAATCTTCCTATGTTCCTAATTATTTATAAATAAAGTCAAAAAAATAATCTTAAAGTTTTATTTTATATTTTTAATAATATATTTGTTATATAAAAATGAACAATATAATAGTAAAAAGATGCCTAAAAATTCTATTTTAAAAAAACAAAATTCATGGATTGAAGTATCGGATAATTCTGATTTTTCTATGGAAAACATTCCTTTTGGTGTGTTTTTAACACCTGAAGACATCGTTACTATTGGTACACGTATTGGAGATACTGCCATCGACTTAGCAGCTATGCATCAGCTCGGATATTTTGATGGTATACCATTAACAGATGATATATTTCTACAAGACAGTCTAAATGATTTTATTTCAGATGGAAAAAAAACTTGGCGTTTGGTTCGTAATCGTATTATAGAAATTTTTAATATTACGAATGCTTCTTTACGAGATAATATTAAACATCGAGAAATTATATTGTTTGATTTGGATGAAATTGAAATGCAATTACCAGTTCATATAGGAGATTACACTGACTTTCATTCAAGTAGTACTTTAAAAAATCTTAAGAGATTAAAAAATATTCACCAAAAAGAATCTTTATCTGAACCTGCTATAAACTTTCCTTTAGGTCATCACGGCAGAAGTTCATCTATCATCCCCTCAGGAATTCCAATTCATCGTCCTTATGGGCAAATTCTTCCAGAAAATGCTTCAGAACTAGCTTTAAAACCTTCAAAAGAAATTGATTTTGAATTAGAAATGGCATTTATTACAACTGATGTTAATGTTTTAGGAGAAAGAGTTCCTATTGAAGAAGCTGATGAATACATTTTTGGAATGGTACTTTTTAATAATTGGAGCGCACGAGATATTCAACGTTGGGAATGTACATATTTTAGCTCTTTTTTAGGAAATAATTTTGCATCTTCCATATCACCTTGGATTGTAACAATAGATGCTTTACAGCCATTTAGATTAAATAAAAAAACACAAAGTCCAGATATTCCTGCATACTTACAAAACGAAAATAATTATACTTATGATATTCAGCTTGAAGTGTATCTAACAACTAAAAAGGATAATACTACAGCTTTATCTAAAACAAATTACAAACACACATACTGGACTATGGCACAACAACTTACACATCACACAATAAGTGGATGCAAAGTAAACAGTGGTGATTTGATGGCAAGTGGAACTATATCAGAAAATAACGAAAAAAATACTAGTTCACTTTTTGAAATAACAAAAGGTGGTAAAAATAGTATCACTTTGAATGATGGAAGTAAAAGAACATATCTTGAAGATGGTGATACTATCACATTCAAAGGATATTGTAAAAAAGATGGGATTCGCGTTGGTTTTGGAGATCTTTATAACACGTTAATCAAACCACTATAAAAAATAAATCTATTTTTAATCATTCTTTATTTACACATACAATTCTACAGAAAATAATTAGCCTATTTACGCATAAAAATCATTATATTTGTAGTTGTTAGTTGTTGGCTACGGTTAATCGAAAAAATAATACAATCTTTTTTAAAAACTCATTGTTTTACTAGTAAGTAGACAAACAAAATAATAATTTTATAAATGTACAAATTAGTTTTATTGCGTCACGGACAAAGTGAATGGAACAAATTAAATCTTTTTACAGGTTGGCACGACGTTGACTTAACTTTACAAGGTATTGAAGAAGGTCGCGAAGCTGGACGTATTTTAAAAAAAGAAGGATTTCAATTTGATGTGGCTTATACCTCTGTGCTTAAAAGGGCTATTAAAACCCTTAATTTTGCTTTAGAAGAGATGGATTCTTTATGGTTGCCTACACATAAAAGTTGGCGGTTAAACGAAAAAAGCTACGGTGCCCTACAAGGTATGAATAAAGCTGAAACGGCTGAAAAATATGGTGATGAACAAGTCCTTTTATGGAGACGTTCTTATGATGTTCGTCCACCACTTATTGAAGAAAGTGATGAGCGTCACCCCTCGCACGACCGTCGATACAACAATTTAAGTTCTAGTGAAAAAACTGCAGGCGAAAGTTTAAAAGATACTTATGACAGAATGTTACCCTATTGGCATAGCGATATTGCACCTTCAATTAAAAATGGGAAAAGTGTAATTATTGCTGCTCACGGAAATAGTTTGCGTTCACTAGTTCAATACTTAGATGGATTAAGTGAAGCTCAAATACTAAAGTTAAACATTCCAACAGGAGTTCCTTTAGTATATGAATTAAATGTCGATTTAAAACCTATTAAAAGTTATTATTTAGGTAATCAAGAAGCAATTGAAGCAGCTATAAATAGTGTTGCTAATCAAGGAAAAGCAAAATAAATAGAATTCATAAAAATAAAGTTGCTCTTAAAATTTTAAGAGCAACTTTATTTTTATAAACTTATGAAAAAGTATTTTGAATATATATTTCATGCTAAGATATGAAATAAAAAACTATTCTTTTATACGTTCTACGTAAGTACCTTTTTCTGTTTCTATCTTAATTTTATCTCCTTCATTAATGAATAAAGGAACATTTACTACTGCTCCTGTTTCAACCGTTGCTGGTTTTGTTGCATTTGTAGCTGTATTTCCTTTAACCCCTGGTTCAACATGAGTAATTTCTAAAATAACATGCGCTGGCATCTCAACTGAAAGTGGACTATTATCTTCTGCATTAAAAATAATTGTTACTATTTCTCCTTCTTTCATTAATTCTGGACTATCGAGCATTTCTTTTTTAATCATAATCTGATCATAATCGTCCACATTCATAAAATGAAACATATCTCCTTCAGGATATAGATATTGATATGTTCGAGTTTCTACTCTAACATCTTCAATTTTATGACCTGCAGAAAAAGTATTATCAATCACCTTACCTGTTGTAACACTTCTTAACTTTGTTCGCACAAAAGCAGGTCCTTTACCTGGTTTAACATGTAAAAATTCAATAATTTTAAAAATATCGTTATTATAACGAATACATAATCCTTTTCGGATATCTGATGTTGATGCCATATATTTTATTTTTATAAAAACCTATATATTAACTTTTATATTATATCCTCTCATTATACCTCTTTGAGAATCTCTAACAAATTGTAAAATTTCATCGCGTTCAGGTGTTGCTTCCATTTCAGCTTCAATAATACTTAGTGCCTGTGAATTATTATAGTTTTTCTGATACAGAATACGGTAAATATTTTGTATTTCTGTAATTTTATCAGTAGAAAAACCTTGCCGTCTCAATCCAACTGAATTTATTCCAACATATGAAAGTGGCTCTCGAGCTGCTTTTACAAATGGTGGCACATCTTTTCGAACGAGTGACCCTCCTGTTACAAAAGCATAATTTCCTATTGAACAAAATTGATGTACAGCAGTCATCCCTGCCATAATAACATAATTACCCACATTAGTATGCCCTGCTAAAGTAGTACCATTAGAAAAAATACAATTATCTCCTACAACACAGTCATGTGCAACATGTGAATATGCCATTATAAGACAATTTGAACCAATGACTGTTTTCATTCGACCAACAGTACCTTTGTTTATGGTAACACATTCACGAATAGTAGTATTATTACCAATATGAGTTGTTGTATCTTCCCCTTTATATTTAAGGTCTTGTGGGTTTGCTGAAATAACTGTTCCTGAATAAATATTACAATTTTTTCCAATACGAGCACCTTCCATAATTGTAACATTTGATCCTATCCATGTTCCTTCTCCAATAATTACATTATCATGGATTGCTGAAAAAGGTTCTATTACTACATTTTTTGCAATTTTAGCTCCTGGATGAATATATGTTAAAGATTGATTCATTTTTTATTTTATTTTTACTATTTGAGCCATTAATTCGGCTTCTGTAGCTAATTTACCATTTACATAGGCATATCCTTGCATATGGCAAATACCTCGCCTAATAGGTGTTAATAATTCTAATTTAAAAATAATTGTATCACCTGGGCCTACTTGCATCTTAAACTTTGCGTTATCTATTTTCATAAAATATGTAAGATAATTTTCAGGATCAGGAACCGTATTTAAAATAAGTACTCCTCCCACTTGTGCCATAGCTTCAATTTGTAAGACTCCTGGCATTACTGGAGCTCCGGGAAAATGTCCTACAAAAAAATGCTCATTCATAGTCACATTTTTTAGACCAACAACATGCGTTTCTGATAATTCAAAAATCTTATCTATCAATAAAAATGGTGGGCGATGAGGTAGTAATTTCATTATATCTACAGTTCCTAACAAAGGTTTCTGATTGACATCAATTTTTGGAACTTTATTTCGACGCTCATTCTTAATTATTTTTGATAATTTTTTAGCAAATTGCGTGTTTGTATAATGACCTGGTTTTGTGGCTATTATTTTACCTCGTATATGTGTTCCAATCAAAGCTAAATCTCCCATAACATCTAATAATTTATGTCGGGCTGCTTCATTTGAATAATGAAGTGTTAGATTATCTAAAATACCATTAGATTTTACCGATATATTTTCTTTATTAAATACTTTTTGTAGCTTTTCTTTGGTTTCTGGTGAAATATCTTTATCAACATAAACTATAGCATTATTTAAATCACCTCCTTGATAAGACCATTATCAATAAGCATTTCTAATTCGTGTAAAAAACTAAATGTACGTGCATTAGCAATATCTTTTTCAAACTCACTTATTTTGTTTAAATATGCATTTTGAGTGCCTAATATTTTAGTGCCAAAGTCAACTAATGTTGTTACTTGATATTCTTTGGATGGAATAATAGTAATTTCGCTACCTGTTTCTTCATTTATATATGAAATTACTTCTTCCACAACATATTCTTCACGTACAGCATCTTGTTCTTTAATACCTGCTTTATTGATTGCTTCTACAAAAAATTTAGCAGACCCATCCATTATTGGAGGTTCAGATGCATTTAATTCAATAATTACATTATCAAGATTCATACCCACAAGTGAAGCTAGTATATGTTCACAAGTTTGTATTCTCACTCCATTTTTTTCTAAAATCGTACCTCTATCTGTATCAATTACATAATTAACATCTGCTTCTATAATTGGCATTTCTTCTAAATCAACTCGTACAAATGTATATCCGTGGTTAATTGGCGCAGGTTTAAGAGTCATTTTTACATTTTGTCCTGTATGTAGACCTACCCCCTCCAAAGTAATTTCAGTAGCTAAGGTATGTTGCTTTACCATAATGTTATTTTATTTTATTGAACTATATTTTCTCTAATTTAGTTATTTTTTTAAATAATTCGGGAAGCTTTCGAAATATTACGTAAGCTTTATTATATTCGGCATAAGGTAAAGCTGGTGTTCCTTGTAAAACTTCATCATCTTTAACATTTCTTGCTACACCTGATTGTGCTTGAATTTTAACTCTATTTCCTATCGTCAAATGTCCTGCTATTCCAACTTGTCCACCAATCATACAGTTCTCGCCTACTTTTGTTGACCCTGCAATACCGGTTTGAGCAGCAATTACTGTATTTTTTCCTATTTCAACGTTATGTGCAATTTGAATTTGATTATCTAACTTTGCTCCTTTACGGATAATTGTTGAACCTAAGGTTGCTCTATCTATTGTGCTTCCAGCACCAATATCTACATAATCTTCTACAATTACATTACCTATCTGTGGTACTTTTGAGTAAAATCCTTCTTGTACAGGAGTGAATCCAAATCCATCAGCACCTAAAACAGCCCCACTATGTAAAGTACATTTTTTACCTATAATGGTTTCTGAATATATCTTACATCCTGCAAATATTAATGAGTCATCACCAATAACAACATTGTCTCCTATATACGTATTAGCATATATCTTAACATTATTACCGATAATAACATTTTCGCCTATATATACAAACGCTCCTATATACACTTGACTACCTAATTTAGCTGAATTTGCTATAAAAACTGGACTTTCAATTCCCTGTTTATTCAACTTTATTTGATTGATAATAGTTCAATAATTTAGAAAATGCGCCATATGCATCATCCACTTTTATTAAAGTTGTTGCTATACTTTTTTCTGGTTCAAAACTTTTATTTACAATCGTAATAGAAGCTGATGTGGTATAAATATGATGTTTATATTTCAGATTTGCTAAAAAGGTAATACTTCCTTGCTCTCCTTCCTCTATTTTTGATAATTTATAAACCTCTATTTCAGGGTTTCCTATCACCTCTCCTTCCAATATATCTGCTATCTGCAATGCTGTAAACTTCACTATAACTCGTAATTATATAATTCTTAAAAAATAAATCTATTAGCCCTTAACATTAAACATTGACTAAAATTTTTCTAATATAAATTGATTGCAAAAGTATGAAAATATATTAAATTTTTCATCTATTTTCCAATTGCATTAGCGTAATGTATCATCTTTGTAAGAATGGCTATCAGTTTAAATCTTTTGGATAACAGAGATAGTATTTTACAACGGGATGTGATAAAGCCTCTAAATTAAGTTGGTCTGAAGCTTTAATTACATCTGTTAATTTTTCTTTTTTTGTTAGTATAGAAATCGATTCTTCATCATCATAAGCTCTGTTACTCACTTCTCCATAAAAGACAAAATATTTTACTTCTTCAGCTGTTAATTGGTACTGTTTTATCGCTTTTTTATATTGTTTATCTATTTTTTCTTTCTCAAAAGGTTTTTTTCTCAGTACAATCTTTGGTAAATCTCTATAAAGAATCATTTTACTAAGTTTTGACAGTACAAAATCTGAGTGAAACTGCCAGCACTTTATAGCCGAAAGGATGTCATTATCATCGAGCAATGCAAATTTTTCTAATACACGAGTATTGAGCTTCGTTTTGTCTATTTTATTTTCAATAAAAAAACGCAATGCTCCTGTGATTTCGACTCGAATTCCTTTTTTTATTAATTCTTTAGCTCGTTTTAATACTCTAATTAACAACTGTTCAGCCGCAACACTTGTTTTATGTAAATATACTTGCCAATACATTAATCGACGAGCAACTAGAAACTTCTCGACAGAATAAATCCCCTTTTCTTCTACAACTAAATTATCATTTCGAACATTAAGCATAGCTATAATACGTTCTGAATTAATATTCCCTTCAGCAACTCCTGTATAAAAACTGTCGCGCCTCAAATAATCTGATCGATCCATATCTAATTGACTTGAAATAAGTTGATGCATAAACTTTCGATGATAGCTTCCTGTGAATATCTGAATGGATAAATCTAATTGATTTTTAAACTCCTTGTTTAGTATTTGCATAAACATCAGAGAAATTTCTTCATGTGAGATATTTTCTATTATGCTGTGTTCCATAGCATGTGAAAAAGGACCGTGTCCTATATCATGCAACAAGATTGCTATATATAGAGCTTCTTCTTCCTTTGTTGATATTTCTATACCCTTATGACGAAGTGTTTGTACTGATTTTTGCATTAGATGCATACACCCTAATGCGTGATGAAATCGTGTATGGCGAGCTCCAGGATAAACTAAGTACGACAACCCCATTTGGGTAATATGTCGAAGCCTTTGAAAATATGGGTGCTCAATAATATCAAAAATTAATGAATCTGGAAGTTGAATAAATCCGTAAACGGGATCATTTATAATCTTTAGCTTATTTCTTTTCAATGAAAAATATAAATTGATTTTACAAAATTAATTATAAAAAACTAAAACTATAATACTAGAAAGTTTTATTTTTATTATAACTGGAATATATTTTTAAAAATAAAGCCTATTTAATAAATAGGCTTTATTTAAATATGTATTTGTTTTTATTTATATTTCTTTTTGAATTTCAACAGAGTGTGGATATGGAATTTCAATACCTGCCTCATCTAATGATTCTTTAATTTGCTCTAACATTTCACTATAAACTTTCCAATAATCTGCTGTATTTACCCATGAACGTATAGCATAGTTCACTGAACTCTCTGCTAGTTCTACCATAACAACTGCTGGAGCTGGATTAGATAACACTAAAGGATGTGATGTTGCAGCTTTATATAATACTGATTTTGTTTGTTTTATATCTGCATCATATGAAACACCAACCACCAAATCTACCCTACGTTTTTCTTCAGACGAAAAGTTTGTAATGGTTCCATTAGACAAAGCTCCATTTGGTAAAATAATTTCTTTATTATCTACCGTATTAAGCAATGTAGTAAAAATATCTATTTTTTTTACTGTTCCTTGTTCTCCTTGGGCACTAATAAAATCACCTACTTTAAAAGGTCTAAAAACCATAATTAAGGCTCCTCCTGCAAAATTTGACAATGAACCTTGCAACGATAAACCTATGGCTAAACCAGCAGCTGCGATGATTGCAGCAAACGAGGTGGTTTGAATTCCTAACTGCCCAGCCACTATAACAAGTAAAAATATACGCAATGTCCAGACTAACAAACTAGACAAAAAACCTTGTAAAGATACATCTATGTGTCTAATATTTAAAACCTTTTTAAAAGCTCTTACTATCAAATTAATAAGCCATAAACCGATTACTAATAATAGTAGCGCACCTAACACTTTACCACCGATACCTAAATAGTCAATTTTTTTAATTAGTTCTAAATATTTTTCCATAGTTTTTGTTTTAAAAAGTTTATCTTGCACCTTCTTTAGTTAAGATAACCCGTATTGTTTGTAAAATAATTTTAACATCTAACATAAAAATACACTTTTTATATATCTAAGACCAAACTAACTTTTACTTGGGGTAATATCATATCCTCCATTAACCTGTGCTAATCCGGTAATACCTGGTTTTATTTTCAAACGTTCTTTAAAATTTGGTATTTGTAATTCAAATTGATTTGTTAAGTCTTCTCTCTCTGGTCGAGGACCAATTATACTCATATCACCTTTTAAAACATTCAAAAATTGTGGAAACTCATCTATTCTTACTTTCGTATACCCTTCCTACTTAGTTACTCTAGAATCATTCTTTTCTGCCCATTACTGAACCTTTGTTTATCTTCTGCGTTAACTACCATGGAACGAAGCTTATATATTTTAAAAATCTTTCCAAACCTACCAACTCTATATTGAGTATATAAAATCCCCCTTTACTATCTAGAACGATAAATATAGAAGTAATTAATATAATTAACAAAAGTATTGGCAACAAAAATATAGAAATTATTAATCTAAAAACCTTTTAAAATATAAATATTGCGTTTACATTTAATTATTAGAGTCATCTTGAACTCTTCTTTTTTTTTTTACAAGTTTTTACATCTCCATACGAGCTAACATTTTTTGATTTTAACAATCCATATTTGTTTTTTTTAGAAATAATTAAAAATATTTTTATCCATAAAATATCTATACCATGGTTTACATTCAATGTAATTGGGGTAAAATTAGGTAAAATATTTTAACTCTTCAAGAAATAAGTTCACTTTATAATATCACAAATAGTTTTAAATATCTATTAAATTAAAAAATAAAATTCTAAAAATCTTGTTGAGAGTTATAGAATTTTTGATAAGTTTTATTTGTTTTATAGAGTTGTTCATGAGTTCCTTCAGCAATTAATTTTCCCTCGTCAATAAATAGCACTAAATCAACGTTTGTTACAACCGAAACCCTATGGCTCACTATAATAAGTGTTTTATTGTTTATTGTTTTTGATAAGTTTTGGATAATTTTCTCTTCTGTATCAGTATCTATTGCTGAAAAGGAATCATCGAATAAATAAATTTGAGCATTTTTCAAAAGCGCTCTAGCTATGCAAATACGTTGCTTCTGTCCTCCACTAAGTGATACTCCCCGCTCACCAAGCACAGCATCATACTTGTTTTTAAAATCAATTATATTATGATGTACTACAGCTTTTTTTGCAGCATCTATTACTTGTTCTAAATTAGCCTTTTCATTTCCAAATAAAATATTATTTTTGATTGTATCAGAGAACAAAAACGATTCTTGTGGAACTACGGAAACT
This sequence comes from Hermatobates lingyangjiaoensis, assembly GCA_026182355.1. Classification (NCBI taxonomy): domain Eukaryota; kingdom Metazoa; phylum Arthropoda; class Insecta; order Hemiptera; family Hermatobatidae; genus Hermatobates; species Hermatobates lingyangjiaoensis. The sequence goes on along the minus strand of JAPFBL010000897.1, from coordinate 11,252 downwards.
GCCTGTCGTAAGCTGTTTAAGTTCACTTTTTTAATATTTTTATCATCAATAAACAAGTTTCCTGAATCAACATCGTACATTCTTGTTATTAAATCAATTATAGTTGATTTTCCACTACCTGTCTTTCCTATTATGGCTACTTTTTGCCCCTTTTTAATATGAAATGATATATTTTTTAAGGCCTTAATACCCGTGTCTTCATAAGTAAAACTAATATTTTCAAAACGGATGTCACCATATATAACATCAGGTGTTTTCTTAGGGTTTTTAATCCTAGGTTCCACTGCTAAAAACTCATTAATTCGTTTTTGAGAAGCTTCTGCTTGTTGTACAATAGAACTAACCCACCCTACTGTAGTAACAGGCCACGTGAGCATCATCACATATACTGAAAATTTCATAATTACTCCAATTGAAGTAATTTCCCCTTCATAATATAACTTCCCTCCTATAAATACTAAAAAAATCAAACTAATTCCGATCATTAAAATCATGGCTGGAAAAAAAATAGCTCTAATTTTAGCAAGCTTAATACTTTTTTGTCGTCCATCTTCTGCTAAATCCGATAATTCTTTATTAGTTCTATCTTCTTCTGCATAAGCTTTAATAACACCAATACCTGAAAAGGTTTCTTGTGAAAAAGTTGATAGTTCAGATAAAAATTGTTGGACAACTAAAGTCTGCTCATGTATTTTACGGCTTAGAATATAAATTATAACTGATAAAATTGGTAAAGGAAGTAATGTGTAAAACGCTAGTTTTGGTGACGTATAAAACATTAAAGGAATTACACAAGCAAACAATGTTATAGTTTGTACGCTATACATAATAGCAGGACCTGCATACATCCGCACTTTACTCACATCTTCACTAATACGATTCATTAAATCGCCCGTTCGGTTATGTTTATAAAAATTAACAGACAATTGTTCATATTTTAAAAATATTTCATTTTTTAAATCATATTCAATATAACGAGAAACATTTATAATTAGTTGTCGTATAAAAAAAGTCAATGTTGCTGAAAAAAGTGTAGCTCCTATAATGATTAATGCATACCTCAATAATATACTAGTAAACTCAGCATTGTCTTTACTTGGTTGCTTGGCATGTTGTTCAATCAAATCAACTGAGTTTTGTACGTATTCTGGCATTACTAACAAAAAAATACGAGCTATAACAGTTAAAATTATACCAAAAATTAAGTGATATCTGTATTTATAAAAATACTTTCGAATATGTCTTAGATTCGTCATTTTATCGGATAAAGTAATTGGTAAAATTACAAAAATAATTCAACTAGTAACTAAATTACACTGAAGCATATCACAAAAGTAGATTGTTTTTGCTAAATTTTAATTGTATAAATCCTATTTATGATAACTCTATAATCTCAAGATTTTTAATTTCTGATTTTTCTATTTGAAAACGCAACATAGTACGAGTTTTATGCCATCCATATTTTCCTGCAGCACCAGGATTCATATGTAATAATTTATACTTTTTATCAAACATTACTTTTAAAATATGAGAATGCCCCGATATAAAAAGATTAGGTGTTTTTTGTTGTATTTCTGACTTTGTTAAGGGTGAATATTTATCGGGATAACCCCCTATATGAATCATTAACACTTCTACTTCTTCACAAAAAAAACGATTAACTTCTGGAAATTCAGAACGTATTGTAGCATCATCTATATTACCATAAACTCCTCGTAATGGTTTTATATTTTCTAAAGCGCGAATAACTTTCCAACTCCCAAAATCGCCAGCATGCCATATTTCATCAGCTTCTTGAGCATATGCTAAAATTCGATCGTCAATATATGAATGTGTGTCAGAGAGTAAAAGTATTCTTGTCATCAAGTTTTATTTAATCTAGTAAAATTAATCAATATTTTATAAATGGTTTTTTATACATTTTCAAAACAATATTTTTCTTTAATTTTAAAAATAAATAATAATTCTGTATTTTTGCAGGCTATTTTATTCCTCCAACAAAATAGGAACAACAAAAGTTATTTATTTTATGCTTACAAGACGACATATTCGAGTAAAAGTGATGCAATCTATCTATGCTCTAGGACAAAGTCAAAGTCAAGACTTAGATAAGGAAATTAAATTTTTACAAGAAAGTATTGGCAAAATACAACACTTGCATTTACTTTTATTGGATTTACTTAAAGAGTTGCACAATATGGCTCTTAATCAAGTTGAAATTGCACAAAAAAAATACTTGCCTACCGATGAGGATAAAAATCCGAATAAAAAGTTCATCAAAAATCAATTGCTTAATATAATATCTAATGATTCTGTTATTGATGAGGCAATTGCTAATGCAAGGATGAATCGCTGGAACTTGGATAGCGAGTACATTAATATAATTTATAAAAATATTATCGAAAGTGATTTATACAAATCATACATGAAAAGCAACAATATTGATTTTCAAACTGATGTTAATTTTATTATTGAATTATATAAAAATGTGATAGCTACTAACGAAAAGTTATATGAATATATTGAAGACTATAATCTTACGTGGATTGATGATTTACCTATTGTAAATACCCATCTCATCAAATTATTCAAAAAAGCAACCCCGAAAAGTAGCGGTAGTTATTTCTTACCTAAACTTTATAAAGATAATGAAGACAAAATGTTTGCTACAGATTTATTAAAAAGAACAGCCTTAAACGATGAAAAATGGCAAACGTACATTGACGAAAAAACTCTTAATTGGGACAAAGATCGTATTGCTGTTATTGATAATACGATTCTAAAAATGGCTATTACTGAATTTTTACGCTTTCCGTCTATTCCTGTAAAAGTTACTATTAATGAGTATTTGGAAATAGCAAAAGAATACTCCACCGAAAAAAGTAGTATTTTTATAAATGGAATTTTGGATAACTTAGTTAAAGAATTAAAAGAAAAGAATGAATTAAAGAAATCTGGTAGAGGGCTACTTTAATCATTTAATCATTACACTATAAATTTTAAAAAATCATTATGGATCAATTTAATCTTCTTATCACCATGGCATTAGCCTTTGGAGCAATCTTTTTTTTGTCAATACTCCCACAAAGAAAACAAAGAAAAATAGAAAAACAATTCTTTAGCAATTTAAAAAGAGGAGATAGAGTAATTACTAAAGGAGGAATACACGGCAAAATATTAGAACTTCCTAATAATAACACTTGTATAGTTGAAACTCTTGCGGGAAAAATTAAATTTGAACTTTCTGCTATTTCTGCAGAAGCTTCTGTAAAACTTAACTCTACTTCTACCTCTAAATAGTTTATAAAAAAAGGGAATCATATAGATTCCCTTTTTTTATAAATCATTATAACATAATTTCTTTTACATCTTAGTTTTTATCTATTAATAAACGCTAATTCTCTCTTTGCCCCATAAACATTAAATATGATTTCAAAAAATCATCAATATTTCCATCCATTACAGAATCAACATCAGTAGCTTCATAAGACGTTCGTACGTCTTTAATCAATTTATATGGATGCATTACATAGTTACGTATTTGCGAACCCCATTCAATTTTCATCTTATTAGCTTCTATTTCATTGCGCATCTCTTGTCTTTTCTTCAATTCTATTTCGTAAAGCTGAGATTTTAAAAGCTGCATGGCTTTATTTTTATTCTCAAGCTGACTTCGTGTTTCAGAATTCTCGATGATAATACCTGTTGGGTGGTGACGCAATCGAACAGCCGTTTCTACTTTATTTACATTTTGCCCTCCTGCTCCACTTGAGCGCATTGTTTCAAAGGTAATGTCTGCAGGATTAATGTCTATTTCTATCGTATCATCAGCAAGTGGGTATACATATACAGAAACAAATGAAGTATGTCTTTTGGCATTACTATCAAAAGGTGAAATACGTACCAAACGATGTACTCCATTTTCTCCTTTCAAATAACCAAAAGCATAGTCTCCATCTATTTCAATGGTTACTGTTTTTACTCCAGCCACATCTCCCTCTTGATAATTTAATGTTTTGATAGAATAACCTTGTTTGTTACTCCACATTGTATACATACGAAGTAGCATAGAAGCCCAATCACAACTCTCAGTCCTCCTGCACCTGCTGTTATTTGTAAAACAGCACTCATATTATCTCCTTCATCCGAAAGCATATTACGAAATTCTAAGTTTTCTATATAATGAAGTGCTTTTTCATATTGGTCTTCTACCTCTGAATCAGCAACTTCTCCTTCTTTATGGAATTCAATAAGTACTTCTAAATCATTAACCAAAGTTTCTGAAGCTTCATAATCCTCTACCCATTTTTTTTGACTTCGAATTTCTTTTACGATTTTTTCTGCCTCTTTGGCATTATTCCAAAAATCAGGAGCGAATGTTTTTTCTTCTTCATTAGCTATTTCAATACGTTTGGCATCTACGTCAAAGATACCTCCTTAACGCACCAAGGCGATTCACTAAATCTTTTACTTGTTCAATTTGTATCATAATATAAATCCTTTTTTTATTTTATAACATATATTTTTTATTTACTTCTTTTGAAAATTCAATTTCATCAAGAAATCGTATCGTATTTTCAATACTTTTTTTGAGTGAAAAATCGGAAGCAGAAATATCTATGTAAGCTTTATATTTTTTAATTAACTTCATTTTTATTATCTAAATCTGGTATATGTAAAACTTCATTTGACAATAATACAGCTGTGAGTAATTCTAAGGCTAAAATTTGTTGAATATTTTGTACTAGATAGAAACATTTTACGGCCGCACTACCTCCCATTCCTTTGATGTCCATAGTATTTTCAATGAGCATAGGATTTTCTACACTTGCGGGAAAAGAAAGTCTTCTATTCTTTCCTGAAATACCTTCTGCCATACGCTGAAGTACCCAAAAATCAAGCGCTGTATCTGTTTGTTCTCCTTTTGTTTTTTGATGAACGTTCATCTTTGATACCAAATGAAAAATTCTACGTTCAGAAATGTTCCCTAAACCTGTTAATACTATTGAAAGATAATCGAGTCCAAAAGAAAGTGGCAGTGTATGTGAATTCCCACCCGATATAATACGATCTATTTCAGAAAAAATATGTGGATTATCGGTTACAGAATTGAGTTCTGTTCGAACAATCTTTCGAATATAATAAATTGCATCTTTAACAGCACCATGCACTTGGGGAATAGCACAAAAAGCCTCTGGAACAGAGCTTTTTTCAACAATATCTGAATTGTAAAAATCCTCTATATAAGATAATAGCCGAGCTGCCGTTTCAAATTGTCCTTTGTGAGGTTTCATCATTTGTACTTGTGGTAAATACGGGTCTTTAGGCACTCCAAAAATTTGAGCCGAAACTCCTGCTATACAATCTGCCAAATCATTTAATCGCATTGATTTATTTAAACTATATGCCGCAAACGCAGTAGTTAATTGTGTTCCTACCAAAAGCGCCTCTCCTTCTTTAGCTTGCAACTTTAAAGGTTTCCAACCGTATTTTTCTTCTAATTCACAAGCAGAAAATATTTTTCCTTTTATACGAATTTCTCCTTCTCCTATTAATGGTAGTGACATATGTGCTAACGAAATACGATCGTCTGCAGACCCTTGTAAATATACTACAGGTAAAACATTATTATTAAAAAAATCAATTAATCGTTTTACTACTTTTAAACGCACTCCACTAAAACCATAGCTTAAAGATTGTATTTTTAAAAATAACATTAATTTGACAACTTCATCAGGAGCAAATCGTCCTATACCACAAGCATATGACCTTAATAAATTATGTTGCTTTTGAGTTAATTTTGACTCAGAAAGTGTACCATCGGGCAAAAAACAAGAAGCGTCTGTGATTCCTTCTATCGGATATGATGTGTGCGCAAGCTTTTCTCTTAAATAACAATTATTTTTTTCTATATTTAATACTGCTTCTTCCGACAATTTCAATTTTATATTATCGGACAATAGTATGTTCAAAAATCTTACATTAATTGTTTCGTTAGATATATAATGAACCATGTTTATCTATTATTCGGTTACAAAATTACTATAAGTTTTACTTTTTAACAACTTGAACGCTCTTACAATTTTTTATTAGAGTTTAATTTTTCGCATCATACGCAATTTGTGTGAATAATTTCGAATTTCTGAATTGAATATTCCTACATGATCAATACTATCAATGCGAACTTTTCCATACGCATGTATAATCTTATTATTTTCTAATAATATTCCTACATGAATAATCTCTCCTTCATCATTATCAAAAAAAGCTAAATCTCCAGGGGCTGATTCTTCAAAAAAGCCAATGAGTATACCTTGTGTTGCTTGTTGAAATACATCGCGTAATAAACAGATTCCATTAAGTTTGTATACCATTTGAGTAAAACCTGAACAATCTATTCCAAAAAGCGTTTTTCCTCCTAACATGTATGGAGTGTTTAAATACTCCAAAGCAGTGTTTACTAAATCATTGATCTTGTCTTTTTGAGAAGAAGCAGCCACCTTCAACAACTCATTATGAGTCAATGTAGCTCCTTTAGGAATAAAAACACTTTGTTTTTTATTAATTTTAGAATACAATCGACTAACTGGGTTATAGGCTAGTTTTTCTTTTCTTTTTAAAGCTTTTCGAAACTCTTTATCTGATATTTCAAGAAACTGGTTGTTATCTACCCAACCACAGCAACCATCAAATAATATTTTTATGTAACTCCATCCTTCCTGTTTTTCAATTACTTGAAGTAACTCTCCAAACAGCAACTGAGTTTTTAATTCTGATTTATCAGAAGGTTCTAAACGAACTGGAACAATACTCAAATGGCAAATACCACAAGGCATATGTAAAAGCGTATTAGTCATAGGTCTACAAAAATAAAAAATAGAACCTTACATAGAAAGTAAAAACATCTTTTTGTTATAACTTTTTTGATTTGTAATACTATACAATATTTGGTTATATGGTTTTTTCAGATTATTAAAAAACCATAATTTTTATATTCTTTCCATACAAAAAAATGCTATTAAAAATAACTTTGAAATTTATTATCTTTGTCAGCTTACATATTCTAGTTATGCAAATTATTTTTTATAAATATCAAGGAACTGGCAATGATTTTATCATGATTGATAATCGAGACAACCATTTTCAAAAAGAAAATAAATCACTTATTAAACATTTATGTAACAGACATTTTGGCATTGGTGCAGATGGTCCTTATTTTACTAGAAAATGCATCTGGGTATGATTTTAAAATGGTTTATTATAATTCAGATGGAAAAGAAAGTACCATGTGTGGTAATGGAGGAAGATGTATTGTAGCATTTGCAAAAGAAATGGAGGTTATTAACGATAAAGCTTTCTTTATTGCTTCCGATGGCGAGCACAATGCCCTAATTAAAAATAATGGACAAATACATTTGCAAATGAAAAATGTTACTAAAGTTCAAGTAAATAACGATTATGTTTTTTTAGACACAGGTTCACCACATCATGTACAGTTATCTGATAACGTTGAAAATATTGATGTAAAAAAAGAAGGAGCTGAAATTCGCTATAGTAAATTATATGTAGATAAAGGAGGAAGTAATATCAATTTTATTTCAATACTGAATAACAACACTTTTAAAATACGTACTTATGAACGTGGTGTAGAAAATGAAACCTTTTCTTGTGGAACAGGTGCTACAGCAGCAGCTATCGCTATGTATGAAATAGGAAAAACAAAAGACACTGATATTGTATTAGAAACTTTAGGAGGCAATCTACAAGTTCATTTCGAAAAAAACAATAATCAATACAAAAATGTATGGCTCTGTGGGGAGGCTACTGCTGTATTTAATGGTTCTTTTATATGGAAACCCTAAAAGGTAATCACATTTTCTTACGAGCTTTAGAACCTAACGATTTAACTTGGTTACTAAATATTGAAAATGATGAAAACATCTGGGAAGTTAGCGAAACTTTACAACCTTTTTCTAAATATATTATAGAACAATATATAGAAAATGCGCACCGAGATATTTATGAAACGAAACAGTTACGACTGGTTATATCTACTTATAAAAATGAAAATATAGGATGCATTGATATATACGATTTTAATCCAAAAAACAAGCGTGCTGGAATTGGCATAATAATAAGTAAGATTTTCGTAGAAGAGGTTTCGGACACGAAGCCATCAATATGTTGCTTAACTACATGAAAAAGTACTTAAATATTCATCAGGCTTTTGCTTATATATCACAAGATAATCAAGCAAGTATAAACTTATTTGAAAAATCTGAGTTCAAACAAAATGGATTATTGAAAGACTGGATAGTAACCCAAAACACTTTTAAAAACGTATTTATATATCAAAAAATCATATAGCTTTTTATCATATTTACCAACCTTTTTAATTAAGTTACTTGTATGCACATTAAACGTATTTTAGGAATCACTGTTTTCATAGGATTAATTTTTATGGGGGTGTTTGCTTATTTTGTTTACAACGCTATTTTTGCGCCAAACACCCAATTCAAAGAAAAAGAAACTACAGTTTATATTCCTTCTGACGCCACATTTATTGATATTATTCCAATATTAAAACCATTAATTAAAAATTTCAATACTTTTGAAAAAGTAGCACAAAAAAAAGGATATATCTCAAATGTAAAAGCAGGGAAATACATACTAAAAAAAGGAAGTAATAATAATGAATTAGTGAATACATTACGAAGTAAAAACATTCCTGTTTTAGTGTCTTTTAATAATCAAGAAACATTGTCTAATTTAGCAAAACGAATTAGTGAACAAATTGAACCTGACAGCACAGCATTAATAAAAGCTTTTACCGATATTAATTTTCTTAAAGAAAATGGATTTAACGAAAAAGATGCTATTGGAATGTATATACCCAACAGCTATGAATTTTTCTGGAATACTTCAGCGGAAGATTTCAGAAATAGAATGTTAAAAGAATATTTACGTTTTTGGAATGATACACGAAAACAAAAAGCAAAAAAACAAATGCTTAATCCTAAAGAAGTTAGCGTTTTAGCATCTATCGTTCAGAAGGAAACTGCGAAAGTTTCAGAACGAAATCGAGTAGCTAGTGTGTACCTTAATCGATTAAAAAAAAATATGCTACTACAAGCTGATCCTACTGTTATTTATGCAATTAAAGAACATACGGGAAACTTTGACACAATTATAAAAAGAGTTTTATATAAAGATTTAGAAATAAATTCTCCATATAATACGTATAAATATGCAGGTCTTCCGCCCTCGCCTATTACCATGCCTGACATTTCGTCTATCGAAGCTGTATTAAATCCAGAAAAACATGATTATTTATATTTCGTTGCCGATACAGAAAAATTTGGTTATCACAAATTTGCAAAAAATCTTACTCAACACAATATAAATAAAAAAGCATATATACGTTGGATACAATCGCAAAATATAGAGCGTTAATACCACTTGAATAAAAAGGTGTATCCAAAAAAACAACAAACTTAAATTTGGTTTTATATAATTGAATTTATTTAATAATAACTAACTATATATCTTTCGACTTATTTTCTTTCATAAGTAAAAAAACATAAATTATATATTCATCTTTTCTTACATAAAAAACAATAGAAATAAAAAAACTGCCTGAATTATTCAGGCAGTTTTTTTATTTCTATTGTTTATAATTTTACTTAAGCTAACATAGTTACCGGATTTTCTATATAAGATTTTAGTGTCTGTAAAAACGCAGCTCCTGTTGCACCGTCTACTGTTCGATGATCACATGCAAGTGATAGTTTCATTGTATTACCAACTACAATTTGACCATCTTTAACTATTGGTTTTTCAACAATAGCACCAACAGAAAGAATTGCAGAGTTTGGTTGATTAATAATTGACGTGAAACTTTCTACTCCGAACATCCCTAAATTTGAAACTGTAAAGGTACTACCTTCCATTTCAGTTGGAGTTAACTTTTTATTGCGTGCTTTACCTGCTAAATCTTTCACCTGCATTCCTATTTCAGAAAGTGATAATTGATCTGTAAATTTAATTACAGGAACAACTAAACCATCTTCAACAGCTACCGCTACTCCAACATGAATATGTTTGTTGTAAACTGTTACATCATCTTTCCATGAAGTATTAACTTGTGGATGTTTTTTCAATGCCATTGCACAAGCTTTTACAACCAAGTCATTGAAGGACACCTTTGTTTCTGGCAATGCGTTAATATGTTTACGTGAAGTCATTGCATCGCTCATATCAACTTCTATAGTTAAGTAGTAATGAGGTGCTGTAAATTTAGATTCTGATAGGCGTTTAGCAATTGTTTTACGCATTTGAGAATTCTTCACTTCTTCGAAATCTTCAACACCAGCTGTTGTAGTAACTAATGCAACAGATGTTGATGATTGTTGCATAGAAGGTGTAAAGTTTTCTACATCTTTACGCACAATGCGTCCATTTTCACCTGTTCCTTGTACTTCAGCAAGATTAATTCCTTTTTCACTAGCTATTTTTTTAGCTAAAGGTGAAGCTAGGACACGTCCTGTTGGAGTATCTACTGCTTGTGGTTTAGATATTGTCTTTTCTTCAACCTTTACAGATTCTTTGTCTACTACTTGCGATGTAGAACTTGATTCAACCACAGAGTTCTGATTTCCAAAAGCAGCTAATACAGTATTTACATCCGTCCCTTTTTTTCCTATAATAGCTAAAACAGAATCTACTGGTGCTGATTCTCCTTCATTTAGACCTATATATAGTAAAGTTCCTGAATAAAACGACTCAAATTCCATAGTAGCTTTATCAGTTTCTATTCAGCTAATATATCGCCTTCTGAAACATCATCTCCTACTTTTTTCATCCATGAAGCAACTGTTCCATCAGTCATTGTATCACTTAAACGAGGCATAGTAATAACTTCTACACCTTCTGGCATAACTACTTTTTCAGCAGAAGTACTTTCTATAACTGATTCTACTTTTTCAGTAGTTTGAGGTGCCGGTGCACCACTACCTGAAAGTAAACCTGATATATCTTCTCCTTCATTACCAATAATAGCTAAAAGAGTATCAACTTTAGCTGTTTCTCCTTCTTGTAATCCAATGTGCAAAAGAGTACCTTCGTAAAAGGACTCAAATTCCATCGTTGCTTTATCAGTTTCTATTTCAGCTAGGATATCACCTTCGCTAACTTTATCGCCTACTTTTTTGTGCCATTTTGCTACGACACCTTCTTCCATGGTATCGCTTAAA